>PVKM010014863.1:0-28531 GCA_004027735.1 Carollia perspicillata | reverse complement strand
TCTTTCTCTAAAATCTCAATAAATTAAAAAAAACCCTTCCTCATTAGGTTAAAAGTTAAAAATGTCTTCTTATTTAAATAAATCTGTATTTTTGTAAGCATTGTGTTTGATGATGGACTATGAATATGAATAATATATAAACTCCACTACCACAAATAAAAAAACAAAGTCAACTAACTGTAATACATGCGGGAAATGCTTTAGCCAGGCTATGCAGAAAGTTTTATGAAAGCATAAGAAATTATAATAAGAAAAATATGTGGGGGGTATGTATACATATAACACATGGAATGTTACTCAGCTATAAAAGAGAAGGAAATCTTACCTTGTGCAACAACATGGATGGACCTAGAAGGCATTTGCTAAATAAAATAAGTCAGACTGAGGAAGAAAAATACCACATGATTTTACTTATATGTGGAATCTAAAGAACAAAAAAAAATTGAACTAACAAAACAGAAACAGACTCCAACTGATGGTTGTCAGATGGGAGGGAGCTTGGGTGAATGGGTGAATAAAATGAAGGGATTGAAAAGTACAAGTTGGTAGAAAAATTATAAACAGAAAAAAGAAGGAAAAAGTAAGAAAATTAAATAGGAGGGATCTTTACAAAGATAATGCATGATCTGAGATTTGGGATAGGGTTATATTTTTAGATGTACATGTATTTTGTGTAGAAAACAAAATAATCAACTACATGAAAATATGAAGGCAAAATATAGGAAGTGTTTTGAGATTGCTGGAAGTTAAATTGAA
Organism: Carollia perspicillata; assembly: GCA_004027735.1. Lineage (NCBI taxonomy): Eukaryota > Metazoa > Chordata > Mammalia > Chiroptera > Phyllostomidae > Carollia > Carollia perspicillata. The sequence continues at coordinate 27,775 of PVKM010014863.1, read as the reverse complement.
AAAGATTGATAAGGAAACATGTATCAGTAGAGAGCATTAGCTTGGGGGCCTGAATATAAAAAGCAATATACACTGGGATTAAGAATTTTCTCCAAAATTCTTAAGAATATTTTCTCTAGCCCTGGCTGGTGTAGCTCAATGGATTGAGCGCAGGCCTGTGATCCAAAGGATCGCGGTTTGATTCCCAGTCAGGGCACATGCCTGGGTTGCAGGCCAGGTTCCCAGTAGGGGACTCATGAGAGGCAACCACACATTGATGTTTCTCTCCCACTCTTTCTCCTTCCCATCCCCTCTCTCTAAAAGTAAATAAATAAATAAAAAATATTAAAAAAAAAAGAATATTTTCTCTAAATATTACCGACGGTCGCGGACACCGGCTGGCAGTGCCTGCGGTGTTATGGATGAGACATGAGACAAATTCACACGGACTACCGAGTCCTGTGGAGGAAAAGGGGACGGCACGGCTACTCCCTCAAGGGGGGAGTGCCTCAGAGCGCCTGGCCACTCTCGAGAGGGGGCAGTGCCCTGACCCTTGCCTGGACAGTGGTTTTATTGGATTACTTGTGCAGGAATTCAGGTACAACTTATTAATCATTCTCGGGCAGTAAGGATTAGGCAATAGGTAAGGAACCATTAGGGCTTATTCTGATTTAGGGTCTGTCAGCTAAAAGGCTATGAAACTTTGGAAAGTAAACTGTTTCTTGCTCAGGTCTTTATCATTTTACTAAGAGCATTCTTAGCAAAGCAGGTGTCACAGGAATTTACATATCTATTCTCAGGCCTGATTACTGGGGAGCCCACCCTATCCAGCACAGGGCTGCACTGCCCTCTGTCATTGTTTCAGGCTTAAGTCAGGCAAAGGAGGCAAGGTAGCCAAGGAATTATCAGAGACTTCTTGAGGACTCAGGGGAGTCAGGTTTCATCAAAGCCGAGGGGCGAGGGTCCAGCACCCCTTTTCTCCATAATCCCTTAAGTCCTTCCCTGGAGCCTCCACATGATCATGCCTATTTTAGGTCATTCCCCTCTTGGGGAATCTTACCCGTCATCGGTTAACTGATCAAGCATTGGGGGCCAGTTATGGAAAAAGGAGCAGAAGCAGAGCTCCTTCCAGGGAGATAAGCTCTGTCTCCTTAGTGGCTTATGGTCCGGAGGTCAGTCACTCAGCCTTAGCCTTAAGGGGGTTTACAGCTCCTGAAACCAGACAGGGCAGTTCCTAACAACTGAGACATTAAAAACTTTTATTTTATTTTATGATAATTATTTTATAATTATTATGGAAAAGTATAATCAGATTCATTTTATAATATAATGTGAGCAGTCTTTAACAGATTGACTATAGAGAAGAAGGAACTGGAAGCAGATGTAGAATTATTTGTTGTTTTCATACAAATAATTTAATTTAATCGTATTAAATAGGATCTTTCCTGTTTAATAGCCAACAGCACTTGAAACCTGAACTGGAATCTGGAAGTGGGGCTGAAATGAGATCAATTGAAGCAGTCACAGAGGGAATCAATAGGATATAAACTATAATATTTGAGTAGCAAAAAAGAGAGAATTGCTTTAAAATAATTCTAGATTTCTAGCATTATGTTCCTCTTAAATGAGGCATTAAACAAGGTAAATTTGAGGAATTACTGTTCGATTTAGGAGTCAGTAAGAGGCACAGTGGAGGAAGTGATAAAAATGTGATTTGATACAACCCTGTGATAGAATGAATTTCCCTGAATTATTTCTTATATTCATAAAATCAAAGGGGAAAAGTCACAATGAGGTAAGGAAAATAAGAAGAGGAGGCCAATGATGAAATCTGATGATCAAAACGACATTTCCACAAACCAAGTGGATTTTCAGTGGCTTCCCAGTTAATTCTCTGAGAACTATCCAAGAGATTGTTACAACAAATTAGTCAGATTTCACAAGAAACATAATGTCTATTCCTGTACATTAAATATTATGCAAAAATGCTTATGAATGACATTATTTGAAGCCATTTATTAATAGGACTATGCCTTAAAACTGCACATCCCCAAAGTATTATTGATACTTCATCAAAAGTCTATTAATGTAAAATGCACATCTGGCTCTTAATTATTTTTCATCCTGAATTTTAAAATTACCAAAGATTAATTTTAAGTAGTTCCATGAATTATAATTTGTACATAATCTTTGATTTAGAAAAAACAGAGAAGAGTAGGGAAATGGAACATAAATATGAACTTCATTAGAGCAAGAATAATCACCCAAATCTCAGCTCTATATTAGTGTTGGAAAGATTCAAAGGTCAGCAAGTTGTTTCTTTGAGACAAATATAATGGGTATATGCAGTGCTTTCTCAATATGAGCCTATTCAATAAGGACACTTAATTTAACAGAAGTTATTCAATTTAATGTTGTGGTAAAGTTACCTGAAGTGACTGAAAAATTGTATTTGTTAATGGCTATTTATCATCTCCAAAATGTTTAAAGTCTTTCTTCTGAAGGGTGAGTGGAATCTATTGAAAATTATATCATGAAATATTAAAACATAGCTTTGAGATGGATATATGCACCATAAAACTTTTATTCAAATATAAATTTAAATAAATTATTTATTTACCCATGGCAAATCTTGAAAGGGAATTTCTTGACACTTTTTTTAAAGATCTTTTTAATATGAGGCATATTTTCTAATGATATAAAGAGAAAGCTTGTGCTTTTAGTAAAGGCATATTTTCAGGTAAAATATCTAAAATGGATTTGTATTTTAAAGTGTTCACATTTTTTGTTATTCTGCTCATAGTAAAAGGTAAGTATGGTGAAATCTAATGCAAAAAAATACACAATAAGTTGGATGCAGTTATCAAACTATGTAGGAGAAAATATTCTTTAATGGAAAAACTTTGGTATAATTGTCACATTTGTACCAATATGACTACTCTTGAGTTTCTCTTAAATATCAAAATTGTATGATGAATTAGTAAAGCAAAAAGATGCTCATATTATCTAAAAGTTTATAATTTTTCAAAATAGTATATATTTCATAAAAACATAGAATTAATTATCATAACTTTGAAATTCATATTTACTTGGTCAAACCAGATAAATATTTTTTCAAGAGAAGACAAAGGTGAAAGTGTTTAGGTGGAGAATTGAATTGTCAAGTTTAAAAAAATTAAATTTTAATTTTAAAAATTAGCTGTCCAAAAAGAAAATAAATACCACTTCTCAGGGTTGAATATTTTTCCAAACCTTCAAACACTGGGAGAGTGATAATTCACACTCATGTCTTTTATTCATTTTACAGAAACATAAGACCTTAAAATGTTTTCTGTTCAGATAAATATATACTATGCGCATTAGTGTTTTGAGTGGGTCTTTTACCAGAATTCAATTTCATGTGAACTTGACTTTGTACACTTTCTGTACTACTTGTTCAAGAGAAAACCACAATACTATTGCTAATAACATCTGTTCACAAGGATTCAATGATCTCAATTTAGATGACACAGATTCCCAGGTCTTACTTTCAATAAAATTTCAATTTATAAATGGTCACATTAAATCTGAAAAAAATGTCTGTTTTAATGTTAAATTCATCAAAGATTAAATATATTATTAAAAGCTAAAGAAGCAGAAGAGTGATCGGTGTACAATAATCCAAACATTATTTTCTAAGGTAAATACTATTGAACTAAAACAGTAGCTAAATTAACTTTGGAAACCTTTTTTTATAGGCTATTGTTGTGAAATCTTAGAAAGAAGAGAGTGTTTCCTATGTCTTTTTACCATAAAGAATCCCCTTTCTAATCAGAAGAACTACTTTTGGAATGTGACCTAGATAATCATTAATTATTTTAAGGATCATATATTAATATACAATCAGTTGCTTAGTTTTTGATGCTGTCCATGTTTTGTAATCATTTACAAATTGCAGTGCAGATCATGATAATGATTTACCTGGCAGAAGCAGCAAAGGGCATATGTGGTTACCATGGTCTCTAAGATGCTCGCTGAGCTCGCCTGTTTTTCTCTTATTCACATTTTCTGCCACCACTGTCCTTATTAGTTGCACTAATGGAATTTTCATCTCTTTGTATATCCACATCTAAGATAAAGAGGACTTTTTCAAACTTGCTTTTTTTCCTCATTATTTCTCTGCTTTAAATTCTCTTCTCACATTATCTTCACCTGTGGATATCTCATTCCGTTCAGGATTATTCCATTGATTGATAATAACAAAAAATGCTGTATAAAATACATTTTTAAAATATATCCTTCATATTATTGAAGATATGTTAATAAGAAAGAACACATTTTCCCTCCCTCCCGACTCCCCTCTGGCCACCATTAGAGTGTTCTGTGTTTCCATCCCTCTGGTTCTATTTTGCTTTTTAGTTTATGTCGTGCTGTAAAGAAGGGGAAGGGACCAGTCAAAGAACATGTATGAATAACCCATGGACATGGACAACTGTGTGGGCTTTGACTGTGGGAGTGGGGGTCAGCTAGGCAGAGGAGGGCACAGAGGGGAAAATTGGGACAAGTGTAAATTTTTTTTAAAGGATAGAACACAATGAGAAAGGCTGATTTCTTTATGAAGTTTGTAATCAAAGAAGTAAGGCAGTTTCTGAGCATTAAAGTTATTTACTGTATCACATAGGCACTTACCTACATAGCAAAGATTATGACCAGAGCCACTTAAGGTAAGAAGTCTTGTTAGTGATCTCATTTGAATAAGATGGGTCAGAGGGGACAATGACTTTTGAGTGGGGGGGGCATTACATTTGGATGACAATTCTCTCCTTGCCAAAATGACATAAAAAATAAAAGGAAGAAGCATTTCTGGTGTGGCAAAGTAAGGACCTTCAAGAACTCTTTGGGAAAAGCAGTGAAACTGTAGCACAATAATTTAATATCAATTTCTTCAAAAACCTGAAAACTAAAAGCTTGCAAAAACCCAGGAAGTGTCTGACTAGAACAATTACTGAATTTTGGTAATAGCAGGCCCTGTGGTTAATTAACTTGCTTCTCTCCATTCTCTCTACCAAATCCTTCAATAGGCTTGAAACACAATAGCCTTGTAACAACCAAAATAAATGGAGAGATGTCTTATGTTCATTTATTGAACAACTCCATTTGGCAGAAAGGAAAATACTCCTAAACTTTAAGTATGGACAACACAACCTCTACAAAAATCCAAGCTGTGTTTTTGCAGAAATTGACAAGCTGATCTTATGATTCTTAAGGGAAGGCAAGTGACCTATAATAGCCTAAACAATCTTGAGAAAGAAGAAAAGTTAGAGGACTCATAATTTCCAACTTCAAAACTTAATACAAAGCTACAGTAATTAAGATAGCATATGACTGACTTAAGGTTAGATATATAGATCAGTGGAATAGTGTTGAGAGCCCCAAAATACAAGCCCTTGCATTTATAGCCAATTGATTTTTCACATGGAGTCAAGGTAATTCAATTGTGAAAGAAGAATCCTTTCAACAAATAGCACTGAGGTATGTGGATATTCACATAAAAAAGATTTAAATTCTCTTTCTGTACCTTTACCTTAATGTTATGTGAATATCTCCATAAAGTTATAAAAACAAAGGAAAGATTATTTGACTTTGGATGGTGAACACACAATGTAATATATAGATCCTGTATCATAGTAATGTACACTTGAAATCTCCATGATCCTATTAACTAATGCAACCTCAATATATTTAACTTAAAAAGCAAAAAACAAAAACAAAAAAATAAAAACTTGTGTAGTTGTGAGGGTACTGATTCAAAAGGGGGAAAAAACATAGAAACCTCTCTAGGAAGCGGTGATTACTGATGCACATACTCCCTCAGATTTACACTCTCCTTAGGTCCACATAGTTTAGAGGGGCCAGAGGCTCACAAACCTTGAACATAATTTAAGTACCTAGTCCTTATAGTAAATGCAAATCTACAGAGGAGAACACATTCTTCCATGGTTTCAAGATCTTGCTACAAATAACTTTACAAGTACTGTAAGATCTAGCTACCATTTGAAGATGACTGAGCATACAGTAATGTTTATGCACAAAACAGCCCTGGCTAGTGTGGCTAAATTGGTTGGAACATTGTCTGGTAAATTGAAAGGTCCTGGGGTTCAATTCCCAGTCAGGGCACATGCCCAGGTTGTGGGTTCAATCCTCGGGATGCGTACAAGTAGGCAACCAATCAATGTTTCTCCTTCACACAAATTCATTCTCTCTCTGTCTCTGTCTCTGTCTCCTTCCTTCCTCTGTCTCTGAAAGCAAGGAAAAAATGTCCTTGGATGAGGGAAAAATAGATAAATAAACACATAAACAAAATAATAGATACTACAGAACATACCTTCATAAGACTGAAATGGTGGAATTTTCAGAAATAGAGTTTAAACCAGCTATATTTATGTTAGTTATTGGGTTGACCAATTTGTTTTTTTCTGTAAGATGGGTCTTATAGCACTTAGTTGTGTTTAATTTCATTCAAAACAACTTTGTTATATTATGACAGCTGTCACATCAGTGTGCATTTAAAAAAAAACATCAAAATTGGTGTATTTTTGTATAGCCATTTAAATATTGAGGATGGAAGAAAATAAGCAAGATTTTTGGCATATTATGCTTTATTATTTTAATAAAGGTAAAAATGTAACTGAAACACAAAAAAAGATTTGTGCAGTGTATGGAGAAGTTTCTGTGAGTGATCAGATGTGAAAAGTGATTTGTGAAGTTTCTTGTTGGATGACGCTTTATGGTTGGGTAGACTATTTGAAGTTGATAGCGATCAAATCGAGACATTAATTGAGAACAACCAATATTATTATACTTCATGGAGGATAGCCAAAATCCTAAAAATATTCAAATGAATAAAGTTATTGGTGAAAATGAAAAATGTCTTTTTATTTTAGGGGAAAAATTGACTTCTTGGCCAATTCAATAAAATTGTGTTAAATTGAAAATATCTCTAGGAAATAGGAAAGTGTAAAAATGACATAGCTAGTGTAACTAAAGATCAAGTAGGACCTTAATAAATAAAAATATAACTGAAATTTATAATCTGTTGGATATAAGTAGCAGAGTGTTTTGATTTAATCTTGACTGTATATTTTTTCCATTACCATTTAGTCCCCTTATACCCTCCACCAACAACAATCACCATAATATTGTTCATGTCTATGACAAGATTTTGAGAATGGAATTGCAAATTAATGATTCAAAAGATAGAGCAATGAAATTATCCAAAAGCAGAAAAAGAAAACATGGAATCTATAGGATCCAGAGATATGAGATAAAGAGTCCAATAATCTAACATATGATTGATAGGAATTCCATAAGAAAAAACTAAGAGGATGGTTTCAAATAAAATACTTGAAGAGTCAATGGCAAATAGGAAAGATTACAATCCATACATTAAATGAGTATGATGACTCTAGACATAACAGGTAGAGATTAAATAATACACAAAGACAAATTATTAAAAAGCTACATAAAATTTTTAAAAAGATACATATTATGGAATTCTATGCAGCAGAGAGAAGGAAGGAGCTTCTACCCTTTGTCACAGCATGGATGGAACTAGAGAGTATAATGCTAAGTGAAATAAGCCAGGCAGTGAGGGACAAATAACATATGATCTCACCTTTAACTGGAACATAATCAACAAAAGAAAAAAAGCAAACAAAATATAACCAGAGACATTGCAATTAAGAACAATCTAACAATAGCCAGAGGGGAGTGGGGAAGGGACAGTGGGGAGAAGGGTTTTCAGGAACTGCTATAAAGGACACAGGGACGAAACCAAGGGGGAGGATGGAAGCAAGGGAGGGAGGTGGGTTTGGCTGAAGTTGGGGAGAGTTGTGGGGAGAAAATGCAGACAAATGTAATTAAACAACAATAAAATAATAAAAAATAAAAATAAAAAAATATGCATTTAATATGGAAAAAAGATCAATATTAAAAATGATAGAGGAAATAGGAAAAGAAATAAGTTAGCACACCACTTACTCAATAGCAACCAAAAAAATCAGTAAATAATAGAACAACAAATTCAATAATTGGAAAGAAAATAGGTACTAAACTGAAATTTTATATTCTGAAAAAATATTTCAAACTGAAATGATAAACAATGGCTTTATCCATCCCACAAAATATGAGTTTGTCATATGTCCTCATATTTCCTAAAAGAAATTCTAAGCAGTATTTTTTTCAGGAATGGAAAAATGAGCTCAGGAGAAATGTCCAAAAATAAAAACAAAATTAGGAACAAAAGAATTGGTAAATACCCATAAGCAAAATAAATATTAATTTTACTAAAAAGTACTAATAAAGTGAGATTAAGCATGTAACAAAATAAAAAATACCCTATATTACAGTAAAAGTGTTACTGGAGAGAATAAATGGAAATTAAATATCTAAAGACTTTTATATATTGATAGAATATATTTATACACTTATTTAAAATGCACACTTTTTTAAACATGAAGATTTAGAATAAGTGACCAAATAATTTACTATGACCAAGTCTTAACATAATTTCAAAAGCATGCACTCTGTTTATTTTTGACCACATTGGATTAAACTAGATACCTAATTCAAAAAAGACCATTCAAAATATGCTTAATCTTTGCATATTTAAAAAAAACTGTTATGTACTAATGCATATGTCAATGAAGAAATCAAAACTGAAATGGGAAAATGTTTTCAACTAAATGATATAAAACTACCAAGACATACTGGCTGCAGTGAAAGCAATAATTAGTTTGACAGTTATAACCTACAATAAATGTGTTCAAAAAGAAAAAAGGCTGAAAAGTCAAGGTGTTAACTGATTTCACCTCATGAAATTTTCATCTCATGCATCTTTCCAACTCATTCCATGAGGCTAGCGAAACCATTTTCAATTTGACATTTCAGGATCTCTTTACATGCTTAAAATTTGTCTTCCTTTCAATGACCAGTTAATGAAAATAGTTCTCACCGTCAGGTTTGTGGTAGTGGGTCCAGCGGTGGCCCCCAAAAGGATATGTCCACATCCTAAGAGCAACTTGTGACTGGGATCTCATTTGGGAAAAGTGTCTTCACAAATATAACTAAATTAAAGATCTCCAGATGAGATCATTTTGGGTTATACCAGTAGGTCCTAAATTCAATGGCAAAAATCGTTTTAGAAGCACAAAGGAAAGAATGGGCAGCAGAGGAAAAGGCCATGTGAAGATGGAGGCGGAGAACGGAGCATGCAACCACAAGCCAGGGACCACTGCACTGTACTAGGAGCTGCAAGAGGCGAGCAATGATTGTCCCCAGACACTGTGGTAGAGAGGGCAGTCCTGTCAACACCTAGATCTTTTGGACTTCTTGCCTTGACAACTGTGGAAGAATAGATTTCTGTTGTGTTAAGCCACCAAGTATATAGGAATTTGTAACAGTAGCCCCAGGAAACTAATACAAGTATTAAATGAATTTGGGAATAGCAATCCTAAGTCTTCCAATACTATAATTTATAATAATATAAATGAACTAGGTGGCATCTAAAGGGTTGGAGACTAGATCTGTATAATAAATACATTTTGTGATCCTTTGTTGATTGTGTCTGGAGGTTGAATACCCAAAAATAGGATGAATGAGTTATGGGACATTTAAAGACACAATAGAATACCAGTAACATTACTGTATATGTAGGTAAGGGTCTTCTGTTTGTATGTTGCTTTGCATCCACAATGAAATGTATAATCAGTCTTTTTTTATTTAAGTGACAGGTGTTTATATTTGTTGCTGTCATGTTCAGGAAATCTGAAGAGTGGACTATGAGCCAGAGAGTAATTCAAATATAAGAATTAGGACCCAAACTCATAATTTTTTTTGTCAGGAGGAGTTAATGGAGAAGATCCATGTTGTTGCTTAGAAAGTACTGATTCCAAATGAATAGAGTCCTATTACAAGTATTTTTCCCCACATCTTTACTTTTTATTTGTCATCTTTTTTATGTGAGCTGCCTTTTCTTTGCTTATCTGGTTAGTGTCTCTTATTCTGTTATTCTGCCCAACCACTCCTGTAGTTTTACCTACAATGTATATATCATTTGCTCTCAAAAGAATATCTCTGGCCCAAGTCTCACTCCTAAACTTCAGACATGGATGACTAATTGACTAGAAACATCTCTACTTTTGTTATTGTAGGCACATAGCCTCAAAGTACAAACCAGACAAAAACGGTGATTAAAAAAAAAATCATCCTTTTCAACCTTCTTCTCTACTTCTCTTTAAGTGAACAGCATTATGAATTTTCCGAGCTGGAATTGGAATCCAGTCATGAATTTCTGCATCTCTCCTGCCCTGACATACAAATTAGTCACCAAGTCTTGTTGAGCTTATCTAATTTACTTTTTGCAAATCTTTCCAATTTGCTCAGCTTGTCATTATCTTTATTAAGGTCCCAATCATTTTCTCTTGCCTGCAGCTCTTAAGAGCTTTCTAACTTCTCTCTGTTCTTTTTGTCTTGTTTCTGGGACCATTCTTCACCTATTGTCAAAATTATCTTGCTAAAGCATGGATTCCTCCCAAATAAACTCCTTCAGTATACTTTGCTATATCCCACCCTCATTCTTGACTATACTGCCACCACTCATTGTCCTCAAGCTAAGGTATAAATTCCTTATCAACTGAATGCATTAACATTTCTGTTCTTTGAGCCCTTTCTCCACACATCACAATAAATTGCATGAATTTCTCCAAACTTCTCATATGTCTCTTCAAGGCTTTGTTGTTTTTTTCCTTCTGCTTAGAAGTTATTTTCCCATATACCCCCTGTATGTAACCAACTTCTGATATACTTAGACCCTCGATGTCATTCATCCAGAATAAAGATGTTCCAGATCCCCTGTGGTTGTATAAGTTGCCTATACTCTATGGTCGTAAGGCACCATGTCCGTGCTCCTCTCATCTTACTTATCAGCTGTTGTTTGTGTCACCTACACAAGAGTGTAAAACCCCGAGGACCTACATGTATCTTCATCGCTGTTGTAGCCCCAGATTCTTGTGTAGTTATCACAAATTCAAAAGCTGTCTAGGACTAAGTGTGTAAAAAATGTGTAACTACATTTAGAAGGCAATGTGTATGGCAAGGGCAAGATTATGGTAAAGAGTATAGGTAAATAAAGCATGTATGTGCCATATAAGGGCATTCAGTGTGAATTTTATAATACAGTATTGGCCCAAAACTATGTTTTTAGGCCACATTTGGCCCCTCTTCAGTCAGTCTGACTGCAAAAGTGATGTGTATACTGTATTAGCTCTTTACAGTAGTTACAAGAGATTATCAATAAAAATTTATTAATAATATGTTAAAATCTATCCTTTTGTTAATCACCTTTTTATTGAATTTTGCTTTGGCATATGAGTCAATACATATGCCCTTGCCACTTCCCCAGGAAAGTAATTTTACTGAGGAAAATCAAAGATTAGGTGACAAACTAATGATGTTAATGTATACAATGAAGGTATTTGCTATGATAGCTGCATTCCAATCATAAATGAACAATTCAGAGATAAATTCCAGGCAATTTTAATTTATCTGTGAGTAATATAAATAGATACATTTTAAATATGTTTGATACAGCATAATAGAACTTATGAAATATTTTATAAAATTTTGCACTACTTAGAATTTCTTATAAAGAGAAACAGTTGGATAAGATAAAAATAAGGAAATATAACATTAGTTTATATCTTTCTTTTTTATTGTTTTTCTATTGCAGTTGTCCCAATTTCCTCCATTGCTCTCCCCTGCCCTGCCCACACCCTACTTCCACAGTCAAACCCCACCCTATTGTCCATGTCCATGGATCATTTTATACTTGTTCTTTAACTAGGCCCTTCCCCTTCTTTCATCCCTTATTTCTCCTCCTCTCTCCTCCCCTCTGGACCTTGTAAGTCTGTTCCTTGTTTCCATGCCTCTGGTTCTATTCATTTTTTTTGTTTGTTTTGTTGATTAAGTTCCATTTATAAGTGAGATCACATGGTATTTGACAAAGTACAGCACCCATTTATGATAAAAACACTCAGCAAAGTGGGAATTGAGGGACCATACCTCAACATAATAGAGGCTATATATGAGAAACCTACAGCCAACATCATACTCAATGGGAACACTAAAAGCCTTCCCACTAAGATAAAAAAAAGTACAAGGATGTCCACTTTGAGCACTTTTATTCAACATAGTATTGGAATTTCTAGCCATAGTGATCAGAAAAGAAAAAGAAATAAAAGACATCCAAATTGGGGAGGAGGAAGTAAAACTCATTTTTTACAGATGACATGATAGTGTACATAGAAAATCATATAGGCTCCACCACCAAAAAGCTACTTGACCTAAATGAATTTGGAAAGATAGCATTTGGAAAAATCCAAAGTCAATATTCAGAAATTGATGACATTGTACACCAACAATGAAATATCAGAAACAGAAACTAGGAAAAAATCCCATTTACTATATCTACAAGAAAAATAAAGTACCTAGGAATAAACAACCAACAAGGCAAAAGACCTGACTTGGAAAACTATGGAACACTGAAGAAAGAAATTAAGGAAGATACAAATAAATAGAAGCATATACCATGGGTTGGAAGAATCAACATTATTAAAATGTCTGTACTACCCACAGCAATCTATACATTCAATACAATTCCTATTAAACCACCAAAGACATATGTCACAGGTCTAGAAAAAATATTTCAAAAATTTGTATGGAACAGAAAATGACCCCAAGTAGCTGTAGCAATCTTGATTTTAAAAAAAGAACAACATAGGAGGGATCACAATACCTGATATCAAACTATACTACAAGGCCACTGTAATCAAAACAGTTGGATACTGGCATAAGAACAGACACATGATTTGTATCTTTCTTAGTAGATTTTTTTATATAAATACAGGGATAAATCCTTACCTTCTTTTGAACATTTCACCACTATTTAATGTCAGTGTTTTATTTATTACTCAAAATATATTTATTTGAATTTAGATAGGCTTGATTTTTGAATATGCAAATGGATTATATTTTCAAAATAATGAAAGTGAAAAAGGTTTTTTGAACATTTTTAGATAAAGAAATCCACTTTGTGTATTTTTACATAAATACTATTTTAAAGTATTGTTTAAAAACCCTGTTGTCATATAAAATGAAGGGGGATATAATATGCCAGTGCTAATATGTATAAAATAATTATATGCAAAGATAAAATTTTGTGGAACATTGCACATTTTGAGTAATTTTTTAAATTTTCTATTTTTTCTAAGCAGATACATAGAAATAAAACTCATTTGTGAATATATTTTCCTCTGTGACAAGACTCCCACAAATTCTTCTTACCCAATTGACAACATATAAATCATATTTCACCATCTGTTGAGTAAATCATACTGTACTGTAACAATAGATTTTCTATATGGTAGTTGAAATTTTATTAATTAATTACCTTTTCAGCTAACTCTGAGGAGGCTTATTTGAAATAACAGCATACTAAAATTTATTTATGGCTTATAGCATTTTATGTATGATATCAAGGCTTAAGAGCTTAAAAATTAAAAATTAAAACAAATGAAAGTGAAATTTTCTGTTCTTAAAACTGAACATGAGAATCCTGTGTATGCTTTTCAATTATTACTGTTTGCTGGTTTCAGATCCAACTCTGACCTTAATTTCATGCGGTGTACTTCTGCTTCCTATGCAGAAATGATAAAACATCTTCAGTGAGTGATTATATCATTTTTATGTAATAATTGAGTTATTTAGAGCAATTTCATTTCTCAAGAGTACAACAATATGAAACTGTCGTTCGTTCTGAAACACCCTTGGAAATTTGTGTGCCATTATGATAAATCGTGCCTCTCTGATACTAATACAAGTTTGGTGCACTTTAGGATTCTCTTTTTAGTTTACTAATTACTAATGAGTGTACATATTCAGAGCCATTTTAGATAGTGTGAACCTTTTTCTTTTTGACCTGAATCTTAATTTATTAATGTGAAAAATTAATATTTTTCTGCAAAATCAATTTTATGAACTTTGGAAGAATTCCCATTATTTATTAATACTAAGGTCACTAATATTTGTAAACAAAATCATGGCAAGCTTCAAGTTTATTTGAGCAACTTCTAAGCTGTTGGAGTATACTCTACTAGGATTCCATTGCAGCAGAAATTGAGATTTTAGTAAATTAAAATTTTCCAAAAACTACGTTAAAAATAACTCACAATGTAGCTCTAAAACACAAAATGTAGGTGTAAGAATATATTAAGTAAGCACATGTCAGTACTAAAAAATAAAACTTCAAATCAGTAATTGTTCACTTAAATAATCTCTGTATCATGACATGGAAACATGTTCACAAAATAAGTGCCATATTAGGAATGAAAGTTATTTTAATGATATTATATAGCAGAGTTTATGGGGTTATTGTATTTAATAATTTAGAATGTTGAAATATTCAATGACTTTTACAGGTAGTTGGAGACAAGAGATAGTTATGGGATTCCTGTAACTAACTCTTGATAACATGAAAATGAAGATTCTGCTTAAGCTTTGATAAGAAATTAATATGATACGTGGTGAGAGAAATGGAAATCTGTTGGTGTGAAGAAAACAGATGAGAATTTTTATTCTGTAATGGTAGCAAGGACTGCATATTAGCCCTGTCAGGGACCAATGTCACCTCTAGGGCAGGGCATCCATTTTGTCACATGGGTCATTTAACAAAGAAACAGACAAGCGTCATTTCACAGTAACACCTTATACCTTTGTTACAGGGTGGATTCCATACATCCCCCACCCCTGTGATTTTAATTATTTATTTCCTTTTATAAAGAAATGTGTTAAACAAAAGAATACATTTTTCACATTAAAATATCCATCCTTACATTCGCCGAGGGAAATAACTGTTAATAAGCCAATGTGTGAACTTCTAGCTCCTTGCAGTGTGTACACGCATATTTGAATGTGTTATCTACATTTACTAAAATATGGTTACGCTCTCATACTTTATATACTGCTTTTTCATTTTAAAAGACACATACCATTTTGCCGTGTACAAGGCGCACCCACATTTTCGTATACATTATACATGGTATTATTATGTCCATTGTTATAACCGTGGTGTAATCATTATGCCCATGTATAATGTGAAGCCTTATTTTTCCTTCAAAAATTTGGGCAAAAAAATATGCATTATGCATAGCAAAATACAATAAATTTTTCTAATTTTTGAGTACACATCTTAGACTCTGAATTTGAAGCCTCAGGTGTTATTATGAACACTAAAATTTTGTTCACTCCATGAATTATAAAAATAGCCATAAAATTCATTACAACTCAGTTTATTGTGAAAATAAAATTTTAGACTTTCTCTTATGAACTTACTCTAGCGTATAACCTCTCACCAGATAGAGGGTAAAATTGACATATATTTTTCATTATAATAGTGTTTAGAAGACCTATTCTGATAGAAATTCTGATTATATAATACTTCTAACTACGTACAATATCTAAAAATTGTACCTGATTGATTGCATATTTTTACCTATTTTACTTATTTCATATATACAAGTTTGCTGTTATAACAAATACCTTTCAAAAGAATATAGAATTAATGAGCAAAAAATATAGAAAGGTATTTTCCCAGATTGCTCCAAGGCAGTACTTCAAGGAACACATCTATTTCTTGCCTTCCCCTCAGTTCCAGGGTGACTCCGGAGTACTGTTTTGGAGTCCTGTAGAGCTATCGTGCAGAATTCCTGGTAAAAGTTGGTAACTGATGCTCCAATACACACTGTCCCTTACTAGCCAGCAGCCTGACTTTGATAAAAGAAGCCCCTGCTCTGGAGTTCTTCCACATTAGACTCTCTCTAGCCTGTTTCATCTGTCTTCCTCAGGCTCCCTAGGCCAAGGCTTCTCCCTTGGACTTGTTTGATTCTTCATTTGTTTTTATATTGATTCTAATTTCACCTAGGTCAGAGATTCTAAATTCACAGATTGCTTAGCAGAAAGGCAAATTCTAACCTCATAGTTCTTATTTGTACTTTGATTTCCTTTGAAAGTAACGCCTTCAAACGTTTTCCCTAGAAATAAAAGAGTAATGTTGTTGACATATTTGTACTGAATACAGCATGGAAGGACTACACGTAGATTTCTCTGTATTAATGTATGCAATAAAACTAACTAATTAGAGGCATTGCTCTCTTTTTAAGAAATATTTTTGCAAAAGTGTTTGACTCTAAGATAAAATTATTTAGAAGCTTTCCAATCCTGACATGCCTTCTGTTTTCTTTTACATTTTCTACATTGTACTCCCTGCCATTTACCATACTATTTACTTATTTAAAATGTATAAATTTAATTTATAAATATATTTATTTAAATATAATACACAATGAGATACCACTCCACACTGGGCAGAATGGCCATCATCAAAAAATCAACAAACAACCAGTGCTGGCGAGGATGTGGAGAAAAGAGAATTCTCATGCACTGTTGGTGGGAATGCAGACTGGTGCAGCCTTTGTGGAAAACAGGATGGAATTTCCTCAGAAAACTAGAAATGGAACTGCTTTTTGATCCAGTGATGCCACTGCTGGCATTTTTCCCTAAGAGTCCTGAACACCAATTCAAAGGAAACTGTGCACCCGGGTGTTTATAGCAGTGTTATTTGCAATACACAAGTGCTGGAAACAGCCTAAGTGCCCATCAGTAAATGAGTGATAAAAAAACTGGTACATTTACACAATGGAATTCTATGCATCAGAAAGAAAGAAGGGACTTCTACCCTTCACAACAGCACGGATGGAACTGGAGAGCATTAGGCTAAGTGAAATAAGCCAGGTGGTGATAGACAAATATCATATGATCTCACCTATGAATGGAACCTAATCAATGAAACAGACAAATGAGTAAAATAGAACTAGAGAAATGGAAATAAAGAACAAACTGACAGTGACCGGAGGGGAGGGAGGAGAGGGCTAACAGGGGAAGGAGCAGGAAGGAGCAAGTTAAGGAACACGTGTAGAGGACCCATGGGCACAGAAAACAGGGTGGGGATAGGCTGTGGGCAGTATGGGGCAAGGGAGAGCAACGGAGAAAACTGTGGGCCAACTGTAATTGAACAACAATAAAAATAAATAAATAAATATAAAATATATAAATAAAACATATAGATATATGTTGATAGGTTATACATCTCTATATAAACTTATTATCTGTCATCTTCCACTAAAATATAAATTTCAGGAAAGAGGAATGTTTTCTTTTATATTCTTAACTCCCAAAGTAGTAAATAACAAAACATAGGTAGTTAACATTTGTTAAATGAATTAATGAATTATTACTTTATGGTTATTTGTTTTTCTGTGAAAATTTTGTTTTATTTTATTTTTTTAGTATAAATGTTCGAGGAGAAAGTAACTATTGAATTTTAAATGAATAAAAAAATAGAACCCTCAGCTGGCATATCATAGCACCTTCAAATTACAAAGAAACTATAGTACAGCTTTGTGATTTTAGAAGAGTATTTTCAATCCACAATGTCTGCGTACAAGATGAAAAACAGGAAGGAATAATTTTTCTTTTATTTTTCTAAAGTTAGACTAGCAAGCATAAAGGCCATCACATTAAAAATCTTAATTCTTAAAACCATTTTCTCTTACCTCTAAAAATACTATGCAACTGTAATTGAACAACAGTAAAAAAAGAATACAAAAATACTATGCAGACAATTTAAAATCTCTCAAAGTAATGACATGTTAATATGTCTGATATTACTAAAATCATGTTGGCATTAATGCCAAGCCAGTTATCTATTTGTTATAAATAGAATAGCTCAGGGTAAAAAATGTAACACTGCTCAGTTAACTCCAATCTATTACCCAGGCTTTTGCCGTCTTAAGAGGAACCACAGGTTCAATTAACCATTTTCAGAATAGCTCGGGGAGTAAGGCTGATGCTTAATTAGCTCCATTATTTCGTTTTTATCTAAGAAGGTAAAAATAGACTAATATTAGCTATCAATCCCCACTATTCTTTAATGTACAACATTGGTTGAGTGTGAGGCCACGTTTTAAAGGGGCTGACACACCTAATAATATGTAGTTGCCGTATAAAAACCTTGTCTGATTACCCGCTTCTCTTCTAGGCTGCTCAGCAGAGTCAGTCCTTCACCTTTTATTCTCTTTTAGGCACATTGTGTAAGCAGCTGTGCAGTTAGGATTTGAAATTTAAATTCAGCTTTTCAAAATATAGCCAATAATATTTCACCATTGCAGACATTTTAGCAGTTGTCTATTGCATAATCAGCATGAAATCTAACAAAACTGTACACCAAAGAAACTCAGAGACATCTGCCTAACTGCTTTATTGAATGTTTGAGCAATTCCGTGGAAGCTTTGCCCATATCACCTGTGGTGGAACAGATGTGGCTACCATGTGAGGCATATATTAGGGTTGTAGAATACCTGCTAGAAAGACATTCCAAATGCAGAAAAATATATTTTACCTTATGAAAAGGGCCTTGAGGGATCCAAATCACCTTCTCTTATTACAGTTATAGGCTGAGAAGAACGCAATGCATAGCAGATCTAGCTGAAGAAGTACTTTATGCTGAAGAGTTGAAATAAAGGTTTTAAAATTTTGTTGTTATTTTCCTTTTTTAAAATTATATTTTCTTGGTTATGCTATATAGTTGTCCTAGTTTTTCCTCCTTTGCTCCCCTCCATCCAACCCCCCCACTCCCTCAGGCAAATCCCACAGCATTGTTCATGTCCAGAGGTTATGCGTGCGTGTAAGTTCTTTGGCTACTCCATTTCCTATACTGTACTTTACATCCCCCCATGGCTATTCTGTAACTATTTCCTCTCACCTCCTCCCCCATTCCCCTACGCCCCACTCCCATCCGGCAATTATCAAACATTCTCCATAACTATGATTCTGTCCCTGTCTTCCTTGTTTGTTTAGTTTGTTTTTTAGATTCAGTTGTTGATATGTATTTATTGCCATTTTATTGTTCATAGTTTTGATCATCTTTTTTATTTAAATAAGTCCCTTTAGCATTTCATGTAATAATGGTTAGGTGATGATGATGAATTCCATTAGTTTTTTTTTTTTGTTGGGGAAACTCTTTATCAGCCCTTCATCCTAAATGATAGATTTTTGCTGGGTAGAGCAATCTTGGCCATAGGTCTCCATTTTTCATCACTTTGAATATTTCTTGCCAGTCTCTTCTAGCCTGCAAAGTTTATTTTGAGAAATGAGCTGATAGTCTTATGGGAATTCCCCTGTGGTAATTAACTGTTTCTCCCTTGCTGCTTTTAAGATTCTCTTTGTCTTTAACCTCTGGCATTGTAATTATGATGTGTCTTAGAGTGGGCTTCTTTGCATCAGTCTTGTTTGGGACTTTCTGTGCTACCTGGACTTGCATGTCTATTCCCTTCACCAAATTAGGGAAGTTTTCTTTCATTATTTTTTCAAATATATTTCCAATTTCTTGTTCTTTCTCTTCTCCTCCTGGCATCCCTATGATGAGAATGTCGGAAGCTTGAAGTTGTCACAGGGGCTGCTTACTCTCTCCTTGCTTTTTGGATTCTTTTTTCTTCTTGTTGTTCTGATTGGTGTTTTTTTGTTTTGTTTTGTTGTTTTTTTGTTTTTGCTTTCTTGTGTTCCAAATCATTGATTTGATTCTCATCTTAATTCACTCTACTGTTAGTTCCCTGTAATTTATTCTTTATTTCAATTAGTGCATCCTTTATTTTTGACTGGCTCTTTTTTATGTTGTTGAGGTCCTCACTGAGTTCCTTGAGCATCCTTATAACTAGTATTTTGAACTCTGAATCTGATAAATTGCATATCTCCATTTTGTTTAAGTCTTTTTGTGGAGTTTTGATCTGTTCTTTCATTTGTGCCATGTTTTCTTGTCTCTTCATTTTTTTCAGCCTTCCTGCATTTGTTTCTATATATTAGGTAGAGCTTCTATGACTCCCTATCTTGGTAGCATGGCCTAATGTACTAGGTGTCCTGTAGGGTCCATTGGCACAGCCTCCCTTATCACCCAAGCTGGGTTCTTGTAGTATATCCTTCATGTGGGCTGAGTACACTGACCTACTGTAGTTGAGCCTTGGTGGCTGTTGACAGGTCAATGGGAGGGATTTACCCAGGTTAGTAATTTGCAAGGATTGGCTATGACTACTGACCACCAACCTACACCCTCTGTGGAGGTTCAGCTATGCAGGGGAAGGGTAGTGGCACTCCAACAAGGTCTCTAGCTGTCCACTGGTTGAACAGGCTCTGAGGTTTTCCAGGTGGTGCAGGCCAAGGTCAGCACCCACCTGTGCTTTGTCCAGGGCCACGCTGCCTGAGCCCCAGAGCAATCTGAGATGGCTGCTACTTGTGCTGAGCTTTGAGATTCCCAAGAGAAGCCAAGCTGTGAGTATAGGCTGGCTGCCACTAGTGCTGGGCCTGGGGCCAGTAACAAGAGGTATGATGGCTGGGCGATCGCTGAGGCCAGTTGTGGCTTGTTTGCAAGGATTTAGGGAGTTGTGAAGCATAAGCCAAGACCAGCCATTTGTATGGAAAAGCCACCATTAACAGCTGTAAGTTGGGTGGGAAGGAGCCTCAGGGGATCTCCAGGGTGGGGCAAAGATTGTTAGCCAGGTTGATGGAGTCTCAGATATGGCACCTGCCTGCCAGCTCTGTGGCTTTGCCCACCTTTCTGTCTAGGCGAAAACTGTCCTGTAGTTCTTGCTTTGATGCCAGACACTTCATAATCTCCCTGTATGCCCTGGTGCTTGTCAAGCTGCTAACCCAGTGCTTGAGCTCAGGAGTGAATCTGGTTAAGTTTGTATGTGGGTTCTGTCAGAGAGACTGCTTGGGACTCCAGAAGCTTCTCCCACTGACTCAATCCATGCTGGTTTTTGTAGGCAGAAATTATGGGGATTTATCTTCCTGGCACTGGAACCCTGGGCTGGAGGTCCTGATGTGGGGCTGGAATTCCTTGCTCCCAGGATATCCCTCACAAATTTTTATCTATCGTGTGTGGATGTGGGACCAGCCCATTTCATGCCTCTGCCCTTCCTACCAGTCTGGATGGATGTGATTATTTTAATTTCATAGTTGCCAGACTTCCATTCAACTTGATTTCTGATAGTCCTGAATGGTGGCTGTTCTGTAATTTAGCTGTAATTTTGATGTGGTTGCGAAGGAGGCAAGCTGTGTTTACCTATGCTGCCATCTTGACTGGAAGTCTTGTTATTTTTGTTAAATAGTAAAACTCTCCTTTTAGGTATAAAATTGAAAGTCACAGTGAAGTCATTGTTTTTGTGGGGGTTATTCAGTTTTTCTTTCAGTTCTTATTTAAATTAATCCTAATCAAGAGATGTTTTGAGGGACTTTGAAAATGATTTTTTTGTAATATTTTGAATAATTAGAGTTCACACTGGCTCTTTGGTACCTCCTTGTAAGAGAATGAGATAGAAGAAAATATAAAAGTTATAAAAATATCTACAATAATAGTGTAGGAGAAGGATTCTGTCATTATGGGAACCCGTATTCCACTCTTGATAAATACATGTGGAGAGGCTTTAATGGACCACACTGTCTACTTCTGTGAATCTGGCATGGAGAATACACGAAGCATATGATACTTATTTTGATAGAAAATACACTAAAACTTAGGTAAAAAGAAGCAGCCTCTATAAATATCATAGGCCTTAAAATATTTTTGGTGTATAATTCTTCATTTGGATCATTCACCCCATTATGGCTAAAAAGTAGTTTATTCCAAAACAGTTAGATCTTCAGGAGAAAAAAGCAGGGTAGTTATCATGGAATTATAAACACATTGAATAATTTATGTGGAAATACATGAATAAGGCGGGGATTAATATGCCCCAAATTTATTAACCCTATAATTTGTTAGAGGGCTATCCATCCTTAGAGAGATCAAATCTAGTTGTGACTTTCCACCCATTTTCCCCTAGCCCATCAGTGAATAACAGTGGACTTATGTCAAATCAATATTGGATATCAATATTAAGTGGACATTTAATTAAAAATAATTTAAATGTAACTTAATATATAAATTATTTGGTTAAATTAAATAAAACATTGAGTAATCTTGAATTAAAAATTCATAGCATTTGTATCTAACAAATTACTATGCCTCTGAAATCTCAAATATCTTAGCCTTTGTAGTTTTCATTAAACCTGTATTTCCTATTTAAATACAAAACTGACAAGAATTCATTAGAAAAATATGACCAAGAGTCTAGCGCTCTAGCACTCTGTTGTCTTAAGCTGTTTTTTATTGCAACTGTCTATAACAGTCTAGTTAACTTCCTTGCTGAAATAATTATACTTAAATACAAATAAAAAATAAATTCACTTTTCTATTGTGATTGATTCTGAGAGATTTCAGAGACTCCAAAGGTCAAATCTGATTCTTTCCTCTCTTTTTTTTCTTGTCACGTTGTTTTCTTTTCCTCCCTCATTGTCCATTTCCTCCTCTTGTCTGTTGTTTCATATCCTCCTACGCATTGCAAACATGTATTCTATTTTCTTTTTTTTTTCCTCTCCTTTTCTTTTGCTTTCCAGACATCCTTCCATGTGGAAATGGTTATGTACTTCTTTAACAAGAAATCTACTCATTTTTTAAATTAAATTTTTTTCAATTAAATTTTATGTCAATGATTTTTTTATATTAGTTTCAGGTATACAGCATAGTGGTTAGACAATCATATACTATACAAATTACTCCCCCTGACATTTCCAACCTGGCGCCATACATATAACATTACAATATTTTTTACTATATTTCTTATGTTGTCCTTTACACCCCTGTGACTATTTTGTAACTACCAATTCATACTTCTCAATCCCATCATCTTTTTTACCCAGTTCCCTAATGCCCTTCCCTCTGCCAACCATCAGTCTTGTTCTCTGTATCTATGAGTCTGTTTCTGTCTTATTTGTTTGTTTATATTGGTTTTAGAATCCACATATAAGTGAAATCACTTGGTATTTGTCTTTCTATAACTGTCTTATTTCACTGAGTATAATATCCTTTAGATCCTTCTATGCTATCACAAATGGTAGGATTTCCTTTCTTATGGCTGAGTAATATTCCATTGTATATGTGTTCTTCTTTATCCACTAGTCTATTGATGGGCACTTGGGTTTCTTCCAACTTGGCTATTGTAAATAACTGCAACAAAAAAGTAGTGTGTTTATTTTTTTCAAATTAGCATTTTGGATTTCTTTGGATATATTCTCAGAAGTGGAATCCCTAGGTCATAGGCAGTTTTATTTTTAATTTTTTGAAGACCTTCAACATTGTTTACCATAATGGCTGCACAAATCTGCATCCCCACCAACAGTGGATAAAGGTTCCAATTTCTCCACTTCCTTGCCAACACTTTATTTTTCCATTACCATTTATCCCCCATTCCCTCTTTTACCTCCACCCATCTCCCCTCCTCCTGCATTCACTAACACTGTTCATCTTTCTCAAGATTGCTACGGGTTTTTGGAGTCTATCATGGTTCAATATAAATGTTTGAAGTATTTGTACTGAAATCCAGTCATTTTGAAATGAAAGATCTAACAATTGGCAAATGAACCAGCATAAGAATCTCCCAGGTTAAAAACACTACATATTTAATCTAAAACGTGAATTTCCTGAAGTAATAGCTAGGTCTTAATTTTTATACATTGTGACCTAAACATATGGTAGATATTCACTCAGTAATTTGGTCCTGGACCTGTTTCATTTAATATACTCTTTTTAGGGAGAGAAAAAAGAAATGAAAGTGAACAGTAATGTGAAAAAGAAAAATTAATGGTATTTTGGGATGGATACAATATTAAAAAGATGAGAAGCATCTAAGAGAATCAATAATTTTAAGTCCTAGTTACTAGAAGCAAGGTGGTTTCATGACCAGGGATAAAGTACATAGGAATGAAGAGTTATGAGTGAATTTTAGAATTATTGGAACTAAATTCACATGTGAAACATCTGGAAGAATTTTGTGAGATGAAACCTGGTGTTCAGAGATTAAAAACTAAGGGTAAGTATGAGTAAAACCATATTGTATAATGTTTTTAATACTAATTTTATTCATTTTCAAAACTTGCTGTGTTATGCACAGTTAGAAGTGCAGTTATCTCATAGAACTCTCGGAAAGATGACCCTTACTATTGATTTGTACGCACTGGTCATTTGTAGAGCAATGATCGTGGTGCATCATATTAAAAGGATCCTTAAATGATGTTTTAAAATTTTATGTTTATTTTTATGCTTTAAATATTCTTTTTTTAAGATTTTATTTATTTATCTTTAGAGGGGAAGGGAAGGAAAGAGGGAGAGAGGGAGAGAAACATCATTGTATGTTTGCCTTTCTTGCGTCCCATGCTAGGAATTGGCCTTCAACCCAGGCATGATCCCTGAACTGGGATTTGAACCAGGACCCTTTGGTTCCCAGGCCTGTGCTCAATCCACTGAGCTACACCAGCCAGGGCTTAAATATTCTTAATTGTGTATTTTCTGTTACCATTGACTCCAATTATAGCCTTTTCACCCCTGCAATTTCCACACCATTGTCCATGTCCATGAGTCCATTTTCTTTTGCTCGATACCTCCATCTCCTAACCACCCACTCCCCAGAGCTATCTGTCAGCCTGCTCTCTGAATCTGTTTCTATTTTGCTTGTTAGTTCAGTTTGTTCATTAGATTCCACATATGAATGAAATCATATGGTATTTGTCTTTATCTGACTGGCTTATTTCACATATCATATTGTTCCCCAGGTCCATCCATGCTGTCACAAAGGGTAAAAATTTCTTCTTTTTTATGACTGATTAATATTCTATTGTGGAAATATCCTATAGTTGTTTTATACACTTATCCACACTTGGGCTGCTTCCACATCTTGGCGATTGTACATAACCGTGCAATAAACATCAGGGTATTATATTTTTTTGGATTAGTGTTTTGGGTTTCTTTGTACAAATTCCCAGAAGTAAAATAAATCACTGAGTCATAACTATTCTTAAAAATTCAAGAGGAGGTAAGACTCTCACACTCATCTTATGAGGCCATCATTATTCTAATTCCAAAACTAGATAAAGACTTTACAAAAATATAAAATTATAGGACAACATCCCTGATGAACATTAATGCTAAAATCCTCAACAAATTATTAGCAAACCAAATACAACAAATGCATCAAAAAGATCATACACCGTGATCAGGTGAGATTTATTCCAGGGATGCAAAGTTGGTGCAACATTTATCAATCAATAAATGTGATACAGCATATAAATAAATGAAATATAAAAACTACATGATCATATTAATAGATGCAGAAAAACTTGATAAAATCTAGCATCTATTTATGATAAAAACTCTCAATAAAGTGGGAATAGAGGGAACATACCTAAACATAATAAAGGCCATATGTAACCAATCTACTGCCAGCATTATATGCAATGGGCAAAAACTACAAGTGTTCCCTTTAAGATCTGAAACAAGACAGGAATTTCTGCTTTTACCTCTCTTATTCAACATGGCACTGGAAGTTCTAACTACAGCAATCAGACAAGAAGTAGCAATAAAAGGCACCCAAATTGGAAAGGAAGAAGTAGAACTGTCTTTATCTGCAGATGACATGATACTGTACAAAAGGTTCCACCTACAAACTACTAGAACTGATAAGTGAATTCAATAAACTACCAGGATACAAAATTAATATCCAGAAATCAGTTGCATTTTTTATATGTCAATAATGAACTATCAGAAAGGGAAATTAAATGACTTTTGAATGGTGTTTAGTCTTCCTGTATTAGAAATGGTAGTGAACTTTCTTAATTTTTCATAATTACATTTTAATTTTAGATTCCTTGTTTGGAGATCATGAATGGTTGTTAATGATAAATTCCATGAAGAAGAAAGCAATAGGAAGTCACAGTATTTATATTTAAAGTATTTTAATTACATTCAAATTTCAAAGTTTAACAAGGGGGTAGACCAATCAGAAGCCTATGAAAGCCTGGGAAGTTGATTGGTTATTTTGAAAACTTTCTGATCCATCTCAAACCTGAGGTGATATAGTTCCAGTGCAACAGGAAACTCTTTTTCTCCCTCAGTGACCCACACTTGCCCATGCATTCATGCATTTTCTCTCTTGCCCGGGAACACACACAATTATGTGGGTCTAGCAATCATGTGGGTCTACAGCAGACCACATGGCTTTCAAAGGACTAAACTTTAGTATGAAACAGAAACTCTGAACACTGCTTGTGTTTTGCCCTCGATGAAGACATGATGGGACTTTTTCCATGGCAGGATTGAAGAAGGTGGGAACTTGGAAATCCTGGAGCAGATTTCCACCCCAACAAACTTTGCCACACCACAATCTCCCATGCATGGGTCTGGGAAATGCTTTTCTCATGATTCTTTGGAAGAGACTGATTTCCACTGGAACACTAACACTTATCAATCATCTACATTTATATATAACATACAGGGTTGGAGATACTAAATGAATGTGTTCTAGGCATGGAGACTACTTCAGAATAACTTTTTATCTAATTTTACCTTATACCATTTTCAATTTTATTATTCACTCCTGAGTGTTACTTCTTAAACACTTACTATATACTGACATTCTTACCTATTTTGATCTACCATCTTCTCTCGTTTGCTTTATCTAAAAGCCTAGTATTCCCTTACACCTCTTTTTTTTATACTGTCTGTTATTTATTTTTTATTTTTTCAACATTCAAACTATATTATGTTATTGTCAACTCCTTTCCCCATTTACCTTGCATCACAAACTTAAAAACCTTCAGTGGCTGAATACTACCCTTAGAATAAAAATCAACACTCTCAATATGGAGTTGACAAAGCTCTTTGTGATTTGAATCTCGCCTCTCCAGCATCATCCAGATGTTTTGCACTGTCTCTCATACCTAATATAATAATTAAGTTACAGCCTTCATGACCTGGCCCTTGGTATGCAGAGCATGTAAAAGAAAAAGAAATGCACTGCACACTTGTTAAAAACACCAAAGAAGGCCTTTTTCAATAATATTGTAATAGGGTAAAGAGATGAAACTCATGAAAGAAAAGATGGGGGGACTTTGAAAATCTGGGGGGTAAGCTAATGGGAAGAAACTGAAGGGTATTAGGAGGGAGATCGATGTAATTAGGCCATCAATGTTTCTATTTATTGTATTTAAATTATACTCCTACCCTTTCATGGAGAGAACAGGGCCCCTAAGTTATTGATGATTACATTTCAAATTGATGGCCTCCAGTTCATTGAGGAAGACATTCTTGGACTGTAGAAGACTTACATAACAAAAGGGCAGAAAAATAATTTACAATTGAAGTTCCTAAACGAAACATTATGAAAAGAGACATCAGCGTGGACTGCAGTTAGAAGAAGCCTGTCTATAGTTCAGTCAAGCATGTCTTGGTAGAATTACTGCCATGATGAATAAACTCTCAAGATGTTGCTTATTAAAGGATCTTAGAGCTCAGCTTCTGAAGTTGAACATTGTATGAATACCACTTCTGCTTTCTCTCCGTGGTCTTCCTATTACTTAGTTTCTTTGTAAAATGGAAATAATAATAGCATTTAGCTATCAGAATTTCTGAGACACTAAAAAGACATTGCATGCAAATAGTTTAATAAGATTAGCTTTTCAGCAGGTGCTAAATACATGCTAGTAATTATTGTTGTAAAAAACT
>PVKM010014862.1:0-28538 GCA_004027735.1 Carollia perspicillata | reverse complement strand
ATGGGCAAAGGACTTGGACAGGCATTTCTCCAAGGAGGACATACAGAGGATTCAGAGACACATGAAAAGATGCTCAATATCGCTAGCCATCAGAGAAATGCAAATTAAAACCACAATGAGATACCACTTTACACCGGTAAGAATGGCCATCATAAACAAAGCAACAAACAACAAGTGTTGGAGAGGTTGTGGAGAAAAGCGGACCCTAGTTCACTGTTGGTGGGATTACAGACTGGTACAACCACTATAAATTTATAATTTTATAACAACTATATTCAAATAGGTAGAAATGCTACAAAAAAAGGAGATACTTTAGTTTCAATAAAATTGCTACTATACATCCATCCATCTATTTAATATTTACTGAATATCTATATGTGTTAAACACTGTGCTTGATATTTGGCATAGAGATCAATGGCATGTCCTTCAGAAGCTTGTTACTGGTTGTAGAAAAGATGTATACATACAGAGATGCATACAGACAACCAAGAGGGACTACACACTATTGTAGAAGTACTTTCAGAATGCATCTTTTCCCCTTAGAGACTTCAAAGAGGATTCTTGAATTCTAGGACCTATAAAGAGGGCATAGAATGAAGAGTTTCTGAAGCTGAACATGCTTGAGAAGAGTCTTCCAAATGAAAAGAAAAGCATGTGCACAATCAAGAGGAAGTTCATAGTTTGCTTGAAGAAAAGAAATTGCCTTCAGAATAGATGAAGAAAATAAATATAGAAGGCAAGAGGTCAACAGATGATGAAGATGAAAGCTAGGCAAGGGTGAAAATATAAAGGTCCCCAGAAGAATAGTCAAGGAGTTTGGATTTAATTCTATGGGGCAGCAGTTTGCAAAACACAAGCCAAAGAACCCTGGGGAACAAGCGAGAAAGGGAGGCAGACTGGAGGCAGTGAAAGGAGTGAGAGAGAGGCCAGGCAGTCAGGACTCTGGGCTTCAATCACAGTAGCTTTGTTAATATCTGTTTTATATCAGGCCTTCTTAATTTTTTAAATAATATTTTCCTTGAATAATTTCAGACTTACAAAAAAGTTACAAAGATAATACAGAAAGTTCCCATAACCTCCTTACCCAGTTCCCCCCATCACAGTAACATCCTACATTGCTATAGCACACTTGTCACAACCAAGAAACCAACATTGGAACATTGCTATTGATTAAAATCCAGACTTCATCTACATTTCACCAGTTTTCCTACTGGTATATTTCCTCTGTGCCAGAATCCAATCCAAGACACCACATGGCATTTAGTCATCATGTTTCTGTAGTGCCTTTGATGTGTGACAGCTTCCCAGGTTTTCCTTGTTAGTTATGACCTTGACGGTCTTGAGGAATATTAGTCAGGTACTCTACAGATTGTCCCACATTTTTGGTTTGTCTGATGTTTTCCTCATGACTAGACTAGGGTTATGGGTTTGAGAAGGAGTACCACAAAGGCAAGGTATATTTTTCATCATATCATATCAGGAAACATTGACTCATCACTAGTGATGTTAACCTTGACCACTTGGTGTTTACTGGGTTTTCTCCACAGTTAAGTTTTTTTTTTCTCCTCTTTACATACTCTCTTATTTGGAAATCACTGACTAAATTCAGCCTACATTGCAGAGTGAGGGTAAGCTTTACTTCTTGGAGGGAGCTATAGCTGTATATATTATTTGTAAGATAGATTTTTGTATTGTACATCATTATTTACTTGTTCAGCTATTTCTTTATATTAGGATGCTATTTATATATCATGTATATTTATTCAAAACTTTGGGTTATAATCCAATATCATGTTATTTATTTTGTTGCTCAAACTCTTCCAGCTTTCACCATTGAGAACCATGTCCAGTCCTTTTTATTTATAGTAAAAAAATACTATATTTTTACTGTCACAGCCCTAGAACTAGCCATTTCTCTAAAGATCCCTAGTTCCTTTCATTGGGAGATAATATTTAGAAACCAAGATCTGGGCACTGATGTGCTAGGTGTTATTGGGATATTAGTACCCTTAAGCTCTCTGAGCAGAAAGAGCAAGGAAGCATACAGGTATATGCACATAGCTATAATTGTTTCTATATATGTCCATCTCTGTGTGTGTATCTATGTGTGTGTGTATGTTCACACTGACATGTCTAAGTCTAATTCAGTACTAACCTTACCTTCTTCCTTGTCTGCAAATACCCTGACAGGGAGAAACCTGGCTCCTACCATCTATTTACTTACTTGTTCCACTGCAAGTATTTGAACTTTCTTTGCAAAGAAGGTTCTACCTTAATATAGTAGAAAAAACATGAAAATAAGCACTGTAAGAGTCTATTAAATTATTTAACATAGAAAAGTGACATCACTTATATTTTTAGAAACATTATTCTGAGGTGGAGTAGGGGATGGATAGAAGGGAGCTAAGGTTTGTGGTAAGGAAAATGTTAGAAATAGTGTTGTCATTCTCCACACAGAAAATTAAGAACCTGAAATTGAATAGTGGCTATGGGACTGTAGAAGAAAGAGTCAATATAATAGATATTATAAAAGATTGAATGCATAGAACTTAAGTGATTGGATGTGGAAAACCAGAAAGAGAAGTTGCCTACTCTGGGCATTTCATGTAAGTGGAATTATGCAATGTGTGGTCATTTGTGTCTGGTTTCTTTCACTTAGTATAATGTTTTAAAGGTTCATCTAAATTGGTAGCATGTATCAATATTTCATTCCCTCTTTTGGCTAAATAATATTCCAATGCATGTGAATACTATGTTTTATTTATTCATTCATCAGTTGGTGGATATTTGGATTGTTTATATTTTTCAATAGTAGGAATAATATTTCAATACTAGCTTTTATGTGTGAACATGTATTTTCAATTTTCTTGGGTCTGTACCTAGGCATGGGGTTGCAGAGTAAAATAATAACTCTATAACTAGCTTTTTGAGGAAATGCCAAACTGTTTTCCATAGTGGCTGTGTAATTTTACATTCCCACAAAAATGTATGAGGGTTCAAATTTTCCACTCCTCATCAACACTTATTATTGCCTGTCTTTTCTTTATATTATAGTAATCTAAGTGGGTGTGAAGTGATATCTTGTGGTTTTGATTTGCATTTTCCTAATGACTAATAATGTTGGGTATGTAAAATATTAAAAATTCATAAAATTTGTAGTAATAAATAAAACAAGAAGCATGCAGGAGTTTTACACTAAAACTATAAAATATTGTTGAGCGATATTAAAGAAGAGCGATATAAATGTAGAAAGGGTGTATGTGTATGGATTGGAAGACTCAATCTGGATAATGTGTCAATTCTTTGCAAATTGAGCCCTAGATTGAACATATTCCCAGTCGTAACCCCACCCACCTGATTATTTTTAGAAACTGAAAAGCTAACACATGGCATGGAGCATGCTGGACTCGGAAAGAAAGGTTGTCAGATGTCACAGCAATAGAGTGGGGCTTGAAAAGGAAACGTAAAATGAGAATATGGACCATTGTACCTCCAATACCCTTCCCATCTGGTATTTAGGCCTTTGAAGTTATGGGCTTTTTGGAAAGTCACCTTTGCAGGTCACCTTTAATTAACTTTCTTATTTATTGTTTAACAAACATTTAAGTCACAGCCTACTTGGGCAAAGTTCTATGCATGCTCTCTATGATTTCAGCAAAATGAAGATGGGTGAGGTAATTTTAGAAAAGAATGTCCTAAGTGCAGTATGAGGAGAGGTTAATATTGCCATCTCCTTTTTCAATGTTTGTTTTAAAAATACAATTTTAGCATTTTCAATCAATAAAGCAACAGCATATTTTTACAAATTACAGGAATTCTCAGAGAAAAAAAGGTCACAGAATCCATGTATATTATCTTTGTTGAGAAGTACATAAGTAAAAATACATTTTTATAAATTATATTTTCTAAAACAGAAGTATCATTTTTATAAATAGACATTTTAAATGCAAGTGAAGCGTATTAATATCCTTTACTTTCAATTTAGTAATGTTCCTGATAAGGAAAACTGAGCTCTGGAATGTTGAAAGCTGTTTCATCCCATTACGACTGCTGTCCTTCAGGTTGTCAGATATAAATATTATGCTATTTCTAAGAAAATGTGATTAGTGGATTTTTACTCAGGTTTTTAAAACAACAAAAAATTATTTTAAATTAAAGAAAAAGTACATTCCATTCCTTTAACTCATCCTTATTTTGGGATTATGTATTGTCTACTGAAATTTAGGGTGGGATTTCTAACGGTGATGCCATTGTTCAGTTAATAGCAGTTTCCTGTGTGTGAAAAATTTCAAATGGAAATTTTCTCAGATATTTTCTCATAAACTTTTGCTTATACTATTTATTCAAATGTCCATATTTTCAGGAAAGATTTTAGAAAAATGTCTTTCTATAAGAAGATGTTTCTTTCTGTCAGTTTAAAAAGGAACTCCTTCCCTTACCTCCAGCGCACACAGACACACAAACCTTGTGCCATCAATATAAGCTAAAGATAAAATTAAAGAAACATTGACAGCAAGCCAAATTCCGGGATGATAGGAAAGAGAAAGCTGGTCAGCAGTCATGTCTCTTAGCTCTCATATTTTTCTCACACTTCTCCCTCCTAGGCTAGGGGGCTGGGATGTCTGTAGTCTATGACCTCTTTCTTGAGTGGATACACAGGCTGTAAGTCAGGTGCCCAGCACTTTAATGCCATATTATTCTTCCCCTTGAGGGAACCTTATTGTTAGGAGAAAATAAAATGTTATATGCAAATGGAAGTAGTATTTGTAAATCATCTTCTGGGTTTTACCACCAACACACTTGTAATGCTAAAGCATCCTTTCAAGTTCAATAGTAATGAATACATCAAGTAAATACATATTAGGAGACCTATATTCAAAGAAAGTTTACCCCTGACTTTAGGTGAATCCACTGTTTTCTAAATTAATGCAAGTTGCTTAGGAGGGTAAAAGGCCAAACTTTTGTAATCCTTCCCAGTGTGGATGATCATAGGGTAAAATTATTAAGGGGAAATTAGGGATTCATGAAGCAGTATAGAGGTTTCTGTTGTTTGTTTGAGTCTGTTATTAGCCACAGCTTATATTACTGTATTTACTTGAGAGTGTATCACTGTCCTCAAAATTAATCATTACATAATTCCAACAAGTGTGCTCTCCTTAGTTCACCCAAATTAGAGAGGCTTCCCTATTATTAATTTTGTCTATTTCACAAGCATCCTTGATACTTTGTCCTTAATTATTTATGTCTATGTCTCAAAAATTAAGAGCATGCTGAAATTTATCAGTTTTCTAAGTCCCTAACACATTAGCTTTGTTTTCTGCCTAACTCGTTAACTTCATTTTGTCTTCAATAGTTTCTGAAATAATGCACTGAAATCTTTAAATCTTGCACGGTTATATCTGTAGTAAAAAAAATCCAAATTCAGGTTTTAATTTACTTAAAATGAATTTTCTGACCTTCTAATCTGAGTTAAAAACCACACTTATTTTCTCATTCTTCTCCATTCTTTTTTGAATTTTAACAGATATTTTCTCAAATCCTACTTAAAAAAAAATTTAATCCAACAGCATGACTAGTTTTATTTCAGCCAAGCCATTGTTGGTCTAATTATCTTTCTTTTCTCTTTTCCTTCTTTCATTTTCTTACTTTTAAAAACCTCTGGACATTGGTATAAAAGAAAGGAAACAGAAAATGTAGAAGGATATCAGTAGGCAAATTATGGGACACACTTCCTCATTTTCTACTGAAGACTGATCTTCTTGGATGGTGCCAGAACCCAGCAGCTCTAATCCAGCTCCTGAGAGCATGAGCCTGCAACAGAAGGGAGAGAAAGGAAGGAAAGGCTGCTGATCTGGTGATAATCTGCGCTGAGTGCTGATGCAGCTAAATTGGAGGTAGGCAGGTGGACAAAGCAGCTATTAGGCTTTCCAAAGTAAAATTCACCAGAACAAAGAGTGTGTAATTTGTTGAAATTCCATCACACTTATTAACAAATAAGCCAAGTGAGAAGCCAAGGCGACCCGTGCATTTAGCATCAGGCGGACACTAATAAAAATCATACACTACTGTTAGAAAATAGTTCTAGTAATATCATACTGGGAATATTATTACCAGGAAAAAATTCTACTGCGAAACACACATGACTAAGATTGAAAAGCATTTTTTTCACTATCTTCACACATACATAAAGCCTATAAATAATAGTGTGGTGATGCCCAGCAGCAGTTCTAAGTACTATGTGCAAAAATTTCTGACAGAAACTCTAATTTCTGAGGTCTTATACTTAGACACAAAAGTCTGATGAAAGCTAAACTTGCCACAAATCTTAGCTGAGTAGAACTCCATTAAATACAACAAAAATAAAGATTAGGGGTGTGGGAACCCTACAAACTTGACCTTCAGAAATGTTCAGAGTATTGCTTGCAAAGGAGACCAAAGGAAATTCTCAATACTTATTAATCTTTTCATACAGAAAACTACATTTGGCAAGTAGTAAGATCATTTACAGTTCAATAATTTCTAGTATCTTGAAGGGAATAAATAATTTAAAGGAGAATTAAACCCAGGAAAGGCTCTGTCAGCTCTAGAAATAATTGCTTTGTCTCTTGAATTTTTCAAAGTTGCATTTTTTAGTGGTGTCAAGTGGCTCAGCCCACAATAATATACAAAAAATATAATTGACCAGGAAGAAGCTTTCATCTCTTAGAGTAACAAAACAATAGATTTTGGCAATAGTCTAAACTCTGAGATACATAGCTCTTACAATTTTAAGGACGTGCACATTTATTTTTTTATGTGCACCCTAAAAATTCTGGGAACCTTAAAAAGAGACTTTAATTTTAATAATTCTTGAGAACTGATGCTCTCTGTTAACTCTGATCTTTCATTTGTTTTGAGACTTCTGCTTTCAATCACAGGAGGTCTAAATATTGAAATTAAATGGTCTAGTAAATGACAGAGGACTGCTAGAAATGCTAAAATACTTCTAAGTCAAATGACCATGTAACCTCTACAAATACTTATTACTGTAACCTCTACAAATTTCATTATTTTGTTTATGCATTCAATTATTCAACAAAGATTTATTTAGCCCATCTAGACAAAATATTCAAAAATCACCCCTAAAATCTACCAGAAAGTACAAATATATGTTTACGTGAGGATTTTTGATAGCTTCCATTTTGAAGGTACCTGACTCTAAAAAAATATTTAACTTGAGATAAATAATCTTTTTCCTGTATAAAAGCCATCATGTTTTAATTATGGGCTAAAACTGACTAATACAGTGATCTTGTATTAGAAAAATTAAGATTGTAAATTAACTGCTTGGGAATTTCACAATGGGGTTAATGAAAGTTTTTCTCTACATGATCATTAGCAGACTAGTATTATTTGCACTGGTAAGGCAAAAATAGTCTTATTTAGAATGGTAAGGTAAAAAAAAAGTCTTATTTGGAATGTATAATTTTTTCCTATAAAAAGTTGTATAGGAAACATAGGAAAGTTTTTCCTATACAACTTTTTATAGGAAAAAGTTATACATCATATTCTCTAGAGATAGCTATTATACACGAAGCAACAAGAAGATATGATCACTTTATTACACACCAAGGAATTAAGGGAATCTGGTCTTAGAATAATCTAGTCATCTTCCTCTCCATCATCTTCAGCATCTCATTTCTGCTTTTCCTCTCAAATGCTTTCTTCTTCCTCTTCTCCCCTTCTTCAACATAGTCATCATCAGCTGCTTCATCCTGAATTTTCTCTCTCATTAAGTGTGAGAGGCCCACTTCTTCTTCTCCCTCTCTCAATTCTAAGCCTGCGTCATCTTTATCCTCATCCTTCTCTTCTTCCTCCTCTTTCCCCTCATATCCTTCAGGTAGACCATATTCATCTTCCTCTTCGTCACCTTCATCTCCATCCACATCATCCTCCACTCCCAAGTCTGGTGCTTCGTTACCCTTCTGATCAAATCCATCTAATTATGTGATTTGCTGCTGCAGTTCAAAAACACTCTCTCTGTAATCTTCTAGGGTTGTGATCTTATAGTTAAACAAGTCAACACTTTTCAAATTTTTAAGATTTTGCAGAGCTTCTAGTGCATTGACATTTTTGGTTTTGTTCCCACTCAGACTGAAGTGGGTAAGATTAGAACATTTCTCTGCCAGGACTTCCAAGCCTTCAAAAATTCTTTGTTAATAAGTTCCAACTTTCAAAGTTTATTTAAGTTGGGAAGCCAGGCCAGTGAACTTAGCTCCACATTAACCATTCTCAGAAACTCTAGTTTTTTTTAAAGTACCATTCAGACCCTCAATTTCCCCATTGACACAATGGCAATTATCAAGGACTCACTGTGTCCCTGTGTCACCTTGTGCTCCTTCTGAGGATACCATGATATTCTTCATGCTCCTGCTGGAGGTGATTTGGATCCTGGCTGCATTCAAGGGTAGGTTCATCTGACTTGAGATAAATCCAGAAAGTGTTAACATTGTACCTGACTTGCAGTCACCAATTTAATGTCAGAGGCTAAGGATTGGAAATAATCCCTTCTTCTACCTTTCATTCTTTCTTCTTTGTCTTTGCCCTATTTCTTTCATTTTTCCTCACTGTTTAGACACAATAACACTTGAATGAGATGAAATTGGTAAAGCCACAATACCATAGGTAATGCGCATAGGAAAAATCAGGGGGAAAGGACAGAGGAATACTTAACAATAACAACAAAACAAAATAAAAAAATGTATTGACAAAAATGAAATAAAAAGTTTCATAGTTTAATTTAGAGAACAAATATTTTCCCAAGTGCCTGTTCTATGGCAGGCAGGATACAGCAATACTGCATGGTAAATGCACACGTCTACTATGAACGGTGAGATGGGTACAAGAAGATGGTTGTCCAGACAAAAAAAGACTGCTAAATGTTCTGGTATGAGAAAGTAGATGTACTTTATTTGTGGAACTATACAACAATTAAGAATGAGCCAGATGTTCACATATTAACATATAATTCTGAAAAAAATAATGTTGAGGAAAAGCAAGTTGCAAAGGTATAAATTCATTATGATCTCATCTATGTAAAGTTAAAAATAGTATTCTCTCATTCTATATAAACACAGACATATATTAGTTATGGGCATACTAGATATAAAGAGCTATATATCCATAGCTGATATTTATATATGTTATATTATCTCTGGGGATGGGTAAATAGGAAGGATAGTGAGGGTTTTTTTTAACTTAGAAAAACAGAGATCCAAAGCAAATATGATGGCATCAACATTTTAAAATATTAAATAATAAAATACAGGTTTATTATTTTCTATAAATTTAAACTATTTCATATAAAAATTAACCTGAAACTAATATAATATTGTATGTCAACTGTAATTGAAAGATTTTTCAAATTTTAAAAATGTATGTATTTGAAATTTTTTATGGTTTAAAAGAATAATGCTGTGGAAATTTAGGTGATTTGAAGGAGCTATTCCAGCAAGTCCAATTTTCTTACTTTTGAGCCCAGAATATATAAGGCTGATTATTTTCCATCTTTAACAAGAAGAAAAACAGAGAGCTAATATGGAAGAAAAGACTGTTCCTGATATGATAAGTTAGTGACAATTTTGCAAATGGTAGTTATTTCCAGATGAAAGTGAATTATCTGAACATATTTCTACTGAATCTTATAGCCTTAAAAGACTGTTTCAACTCATATACCATCCATGTTGGTTACTCTTTTTCTTCCTTTCAGGGTGTAGATGTGAGGTTAAGACAGAGTGAATGCCACATTTTGATTGCTATTAAAAATACATGAATAGCATCAGGATTTTGGAGTAAGAATTTGCACACTGAGTATTGATTATCTGTGTAAGACCACAATTGATTTTTTTTAACTCCCTCACAAAGACTTCCTTTTCTTTCAATATCACCAATAAACATTTTCTAATGTAATTCTGAGGAGCTCATTAGATGCTGGGGTCTTAAACAGGAGGAGAACCCACAAACATTTTATTAATCTTGGATCATATGTAATTCTTAGAATAGCAAGGAGCCCTCTGGCTCCTTTTTGTTGTTATTTTTGTCATAGTGGTAAATAAGTCTGGAACATTTCACTGGTGAGGCAAGAGTCACTTGAGATATATTGTTAAATATAAGGGGTGGGAATATATCATATAAACAAGTGGTGTTACACAGCACACATTTTTCTGAGAAAGTAGTCTCCATGCATGAGAATTAGATATACACCCACAATAAGAGAGCATAGTGACCTATAATTTTTAATATTACATTCTTGTATTTTTATTATATGCTATTTTTCAACTAGTAAAAGAACATGGTCTCATAAAGCTAATATTTATTCTCCCATGTTTATAGAGCTAGTAGTGCATTTCAAAGAATGAGGAAGTATGAGAAGTCAAATGTAACTTGGTGTCCTGTGCACAAAAGAAGACAGGACAGGGAAATCACCATGTTTAAAAAATCTGGCTTAGTAACTGTGTCACAAAGCTTTAAATAATTAAATAACACAAGATAAAGAAAGCCCTGGATGTTATCATTTCTCCATAAATGTAGCCTTTTTATAGATCATAAATCTTATCATGTAGGATTTTACACTTTACTAGAAAACATAGAAAAAAGTCCTTTAATCCAGCTCCCATTTTTCAACTCTGCACTAACTGTGTGTGTTTTAAGGATGCTAAGGCAGATGGTAAGTGTAATCCACTATAACAGCCCAGATACCTCTACTTAGAATTGTATCTTTAAGTCATGCATTCTTCTCACTTTGTTATTAAGTAACCTCTGTACTAGGGAATTCAATGAATTCTCGTGCTAAATTCAAAGAAAATAGCAATGAATGAGAATTTGTTTTTCCATGGATGGACTGTATTATATTATGGTAAATGTCTCAAGAGATAAAAGCCTTAAGAAAAGTTTTTGGGAGACCAAAGATGGTGGAGGAGTAAGTGGAAACTATATTCACCTTCTCCCAGGACCAATCTGGAATGATAAATAAATTGTAGAGAAATCATCCAAAATAACCAACTGAACACTAGGTGGAGAGAAGCCTAATAATGAAGGACAGACAGAGGAAACCACTTTGCCACAGCTAGAAAGGTAGGGAGTATAGCAGGTATGAGAAGGCTGGCTGGGCTACCATGGGTGGCACATGAAGTTCCAGAGACATCTCAATGGCTAAGGGGTTCCCCCTGAGAAGTGTGGGATCTAAACCCCAAATGGGCTCCCCAGCCTATAACACCAGAGCCAGAAAGAAATCCAGATAACATATAGCTGTGGGTTTCTCTCTGCCAAGGAGAGATGGCTGAAGATGCAGAGAGCCTCTTAAAGGGCCAATGCACAAAATTTTGTTTGCAGCCATTTACCCTGGGCCCAAGCAGATGGAAGGCAGAGTGGACTAAAGATGCTTGAGGAGTCTAGGGCTAGTGGCTCTGGGGAGAGATATGAAGGAAGAGCTACCAGGATCCCTGTGCTGACTCACTCCCCATACCTTAGAAACCATCTTTCTCAGGCAAAGCACTCCTCTCCCACTGTCATCAGCCTGAGGAGACACAATAGCCCTGCCCACAGAAATTACTCTGCCCCACCCTGTGGTACTTAAGCCAGACCACTGATTACACTTTGATTAGATTAACAGATGAAAGTCTGATGGCTGGTTAGTTTAACATCTAAGGTGGAAAATACAAAGAAACAGACAAAATGGAAAGACAAAGAAACAGACCCCAAATGAAAGAACAAGAGAATTTTCCAGAGAACTAAATGAAATGGAGGGAAGCAATTTATCAGATAGAGTGTTTAAAGTAATGATTATAAGGATACTTAAGAGCATGAAAAAAGACATAGGAAACATTAAAAAGAATGAGTCAGAAATAAAGAATGCAATATCTGAGATAAATAATGCATTGGAAGGAATACACAATAAGTTAGATGAAGCAGAGGACAGAATCAGTGTTTTGGAAGACAAGGCAGAAAAAGAATCCAAGGAGAGCAGCAGAAAGACAAAAGAATTTAAAAAAATGAGGAGAGCTTTAGAAACATTTTTGACAACATGAGATGTAACAACATCTGCATCATGGAATACGAGAAGGAGAAGAGAATAAGCAAGGGATTGAGAACCTATTTAAAGAAATGACTGTAAACTTCCATAATCTGGTGAAGGAAAAAGTCACACAAGTCCATGAAGCTCAGAGAGTCCCAAACAAGTAGGACTCAAAGAGGTCTACACTGGGACACATCATAATTAAAATGACAAGGCTTAAAGACAAGGAAAGAATTGAAAAAGCTGCAAGAGAAAAGTAGGTAATCACCTACAAGGGAGTACCACATAGACTGGCATCTGATTACTCAGGAGAAACATTTCAGGCCAGAAGGCAGTGGCATGAAATATTCAAGGTGATGAAAAGTGAAGACCTACAACCAATGCTACTTTACCCAGCAAGGCCATCATTTAAAATCAAAGGAAAAATAAGGAGCTTCCCTGACAAGAAAAAGCTAATGGAGTTCAGTAACACCAAATCAGTCTTGCAACAAATGTTAAAGGGATTGCTTTAAGGAAAAGAGAAAGAAAAAAAAATAAACAGAGGAAAACGATCTAACAATAAAATGGCACTACATATGTATCTATCAATAATCATTTTAAATGTAAATGGTTTAAATGCTCTGACCAAAAGACAGGGGGTAGCTGGATGGATAAGAAAACAAGACCCATATATGTACTGCCTCCAAGAGACCGATCTCAGATAAAAAGATACACACACACCAAAAGTAAAAGGTTAGAAAGATATATTTCATGGAAATGGAAAAGAAAAACAGTTGGTGTAGCAGTACTTATATCTTACAACATAGATTTTAAAACTGATGCTACATTAAGAGACAAAGAAGGACTACAAAATGATAAAGTGAACAATATAAAAAGAAGATATAACCTTAGTAAACATTTATGCACTCAACATAGGAGCACCAAAATATGTAAAGCAAATCTTGATGGATATAAAAGGAGAGATTGACAGAAATTCAGTCATAGTTGAAGATTTTAAAACACCATTGACTTCAATGGATAGCTCTTCCAGGCAGAAAATCAACAAGGAGAGAGCAGCCTAAGTGACATACTAGAATCAAATGGATTTAATTGATATATTCAGAGCATTTCACCACAAAGCAGCAGAATGTACATACTTTTCAAGTGCACATGGAACACTTTCTATGATAGACCACATGGCACAATTAATTTCAGAAGACTGAAATAATATCAAGCATCTTCTCTGTCCACAATGCTATGAAACTAGAAATCAAGAACACTGAAAACCTTGCAAAGACATGGGAGGTAAATAACATGTTACTAAACAACGAGTGGATCAAAAATGAGATCAAAGAAGAAATCAAAAGATACCTTGAAATAAATGAAAATAAGGACACAACAATGCAAGACCTGTGAGACACTGGGAAAGCAATCCTGAGA
The DNA here is from genome assembly GCA_004027735.1 of Carollia perspicillata. NCBI lineage: Eukaryota > Metazoa > Chordata > Mammalia > Chiroptera > Phyllostomidae > Carollia > Carollia perspicillata. The sequence continues at coordinate 15,066 of PVKM010014862.1, read as the reverse complement.
GGGAAATTAATGGCATCTCAGGCCTATCTCCAAAAACAAGAAAAAGGGCCTGGCTGATGTATCTCAGTGGACTGAGCGCAGGCCTGCAAAGCAAAGGATCGCGGTTTGATTCCCAGTCAGGACACATGCCTGGGTTGCAGACCAGTTCCCAGCAGGGGATGCATGAGAGGCAACCACACATTGATGTTTCTCTCCCTCTCTCCTTCCCTTCCCCTCTAAAGATAAGTAAATAAAATCATTAAAAAACAAACAAACAAGAAAAAGCTCAAATAAACAATCTAACTTCACACTTAAAGAAACTGGAAAAGGAACAATAAATAAAGCCCAAATTGGGTAGAAAGAAGGAAATAATAAACACCAGAGCTGAAATAAATGAAATAGAGCCTTAAAAAATGATACAAAACATCAATGAATCCAAGTGCTTCTTTGAAAAGATAAACAAGATTGACAAACCTTTAACCAGATTAATAAAGAGAAAAAGAGAAAGGACCCAAATAAATAAAATCATGAATGAAAGAGGAGAAATAACAACTGAGACCAAAGAAACACAAAGGATTGTAAGAAAATATTATGAACAATTACATGCCAACAAACTGGACAATCTGGACAAAATGGATAAATTCCTAGAAACATACGATCTTCCAAAACTAAATCAGGAATAAGCAGATAATCTTAGTAGACAGAGTACACCTAATGAAACTGAAGCAGTAATCAAAAAACTCCCAATAAATGAATGCCCTGGAACAGATGGCTTCACAGGTAAATTTTACCAAACTTCCCAAGAAGAACTAAAACTTTTCCTTCTCAAACTATTTCATAAAATTCAAGAGGAGGGAAGGCTCCCAAACTCATTTTACAAAGCCATCATTGTCCTAATTTCAAAAGCAGATGAAGACACTAAAAAGAAAGAAAATTATAGAGCAATATCCCTGATGAACATGGATGCTAAAATGCTCAACAAAATGTTAGCAAGCCAAATATAGGAATGGATCAAAAAGATCATACACCATGATCAAGTAGGTTTTGTTCCAGGATCCTACAAGGATGGGACAAAGTTGGGACGACATTTACAAATCAATAAATGTGATATACCACATAAACAAAATGAAGGAAAAAACCACATGGTCAAATGCAACAGAGGCAGAAAAACTTTTGATAAAACCCAGCATCCACTTATGATAAAAACTCTCAGCAAAGTGGGAATAGAGGAAATATACCTAAACATAATAAAGGCTACATATGACAAACCCACCGCCAGTATCATACTCAATGGGCAAAAACTATAAGCATTCCTCTTCAGATTGGGAGCAAGACAGGGATATCCCCTTTTACCTCTCTTATTAAACATAATACTGGAAATCCTGGCACAGCAATCAGAAAAGAAGAAGCAATAAAAGGCATACAAATTGGAAAGAATAATATAAAACTGTCTTTATTTGAAAATAACATGATACTGTACATAGAGAACCCCAAAGATTCCACCAAGAAAGTACGAGAAATTATAGATAAATTCAGCAAGTAACAGGATACAAAATTAATATCCAGAAATATCCAAAAATATTGGCATTTTTTATAGGCCAATAATAAATAATCAGAAAAGGAAATGAAGAAAACAATCTCATTTACAATTGCTTCAAAAAGAATAAAATAAACCTAACTAAGGAGCAAGAGACCTGTACACAGAAAATTATTAGAGAGAGAAAAAAGAAATTGAAGGAGATACAAATAAGTAGAAGCACATACAATGTTCATGAATAGGAAGAATTAACATCATTAAAATGTCCACACTACCCAAAGCAATCTATAGATTCAATGCAGTTCCTATTAAGATTCCAATGATGTATTTCACAGAACCAGAACCAATATTTTAAAAATTTATATGGAACCACAAAAGGCCCTGCGTAGCAACAGTGATCCTGAGAAAGAAGAATGCACTTGGAGGAGTCACACTACCTAATATCAAACTATACTACAAGGCCATAGTAATCTAAACAGCCTAGTACTAGTGTAAAAACAGATACATAGATCGATAGTACAGAACAGAGAGCCTAGAAATAAATGCACACATTTATAACCAATTAATATTTGACAGAGGAAGCAAGCACATACAATGGGCCATGTATAGCCTATTCAGTAAATGGCATTGGGAAAATTGGACAGATACACACAGAAAAATAAAACTAGACCATCTTCTTATATCACATGCAAGAAAAAATTCAAAATGGATTAAAGACCTAAATGTTAGACCTGAAAGCATGAAAGTCCTAAAAGAAAACATAGGCAGCAAAATCTCAGATACTGCTCATAGAATTCTTCTTAAAGATTTTATTTATTTATTTTTAGATAGAGGGGAAAGGTGGGAGAAAGAGCGGGAGAGAAACATCAATGTATGATTGCCTCTCACATGGCCCCCACTGTGGACCTGGCTCACAACCCAGGCATGTGGCCTGATTGGGAAGCCAATTGGCAACCCTTTGGTTCACTGCCCACACTCAGTCCACTGAGCTACACCAGCCAGTGCTCATAGAATTTTTTTTTAATCAGATATATCTCCCCAGACAAGGGAAACCAAAGCAAAAATAAACAAATGAGATTACATCAAACTAAAAAGTTTTTGCATAGCAAAGGAAAGCATCAATGAAATAAAAAGAAAACCCACAAAATGGGTGAACATATTTGCCTATACATCTGATAAGAGGTTAATATCCAAAATTTATAAAGAATGTACAAAACTCAATACCAAGAATACAAACAATCCAATTAAAAAATGGGCAAAGGACCTGAACAGACACTTTTCCAAAGAGGACATAGAGATGGCCAATAGACATGAAAATATGTTCAATGTCACGAATAACTGGAGAAATGCAAATTAAAATCACAATGAGATATCATTTCACACCTGTCAGAATGGCTATCGTCAATAAATCAACAAACAACAAGTGCTGGAGAGGATGTGGAGAAAGGGGAACCCTTTTGCATTGTTGGTAGAAATGCAGACAAGTGTAGCCACTGTGGAAAGCAATGTGGAGATACCTAAAACAATTAACAATTGATCCAGCTTTTCACCCAGAGATCCCACTTATGGGAATATATATTAAAAAAACACCCAAAACCATTAATTTGAAAGGACACGAGCACCCCTATGTTCAGTACAGAATTATTTACAATCACCAAGATATGGAAGCAGCACAAGTGTCCATCCATAGATAAGTGGTTAAAACAACTATGGGACATTGACACAATGGAACTCAGCCATAAAAAAGAAGAAAATGTTACCCCCTGCAATAGTATGGATGCACCTGGAGAACATTATGCTGAGTGAAATAAGCCAGTCAGAGAAAGACAAATGCCATATGACTTCACTCATATGTGTATCTAATGAACAAACTCAACCAACAAGGAAAAGAGAGACAGACACATAGGTATAGAGAGCAAATGACAGCCTGGAAGGGGTGGGGGGTTATGGGGTGGAGGGATTGAGCAAAAAGGCAAAAGGACTCATGGACATGGACAACAGTGTGGTTATTGCAGGGGGTGGGGAGAATAAGAAAATGAAATATTAGTGGGAAAATAATACCATAAAGATTAAACAAAAAAATATAAACCAAAGAAAAAGACAAAAAATTAAAAAGAAAAGAAAAAGAAAGCTTTTATGGGAAAAATTTCCCAAAGTTCAATAGTTTATAAGTCCTTTTCTTTTAATTTATAAGTTCACTGGACACTTTGGAAAGATCCAGAGAAATAAAACTCATCAAATCATGTCCTTACTCTCTGCATACATGAAGGATGAAGTGGAGGCCTCCAACAAGTGAGGGAGAAGACAGAAATGCTAATAGCGGAGAGAGGCAAGGGATATCTGACTGAAGGGAGAAAGTTTCAGTCAGGGACCTATGAGCTCCCCACAAACTGATCCTCAAATTTCTGTAACATGGAGTAGAGAGTTGAAACCAGGAGGAATGGTGAAAAGCCAGTGTAAAAGGACTTCCTTTGTTACTTACATTTTTCAGTTTTCTCTCAGATTTCAGATTTTCTCCCACTTTTCTCCCAGGGACTACACTGGTACCTTTACAACATCAGCCCTACATTTCATCTGGGGTCCAGGTCCTGTTTTCTCCCTGAATCTCCAAAGTTGTCCTCTCTCTGCTATTTTCCTGCACTGAATTTTGAGATTACCTTCACCAAAGTCATGTTCCCATATCAAACAACAGTGGTCTGCTTTAAGCACTAAACCAGAAATTCTGGTTGTCTGAAAACAATGTATGCATGTTAGTGTGGGTGTAAACAGCTAAAAAAAATAAATATAAACCCAGAGTAGAGATATGACAGAGCCAGGGTCTATGCCCAGTACCAGCCTTCATCCAACTCTTCCAATCTCAGTATTTTCAACTCTAAGTGAGAAGTTTATAGTGTGGACAGTCCTGGTCCTCCTCTGCAAGGAAATGCAAAGAAGGTCTGAATCTGCTTATCACAATGACTGAGGACTAAGGAACCAGGGCTATTACCATTCTAAAACTGATGGGATGGTCTTATATCATAAATATCTATAGCAGCATTGAAAAACTCCAGTAGGTGATTTTCAATGTTCCTTCAATGCATCTGAACTCTTAAACTTAAGTGGAATATACAGAAGTTAGGAGACTTGGAAAAGAGCTGAGAATTTTTGGATTAAACAATTTTATAGAAAAAGTTAAAAAAATGAGTTTATTATCCTGAAGAGAAAAAGGATGACCCAAGTCTATAATGGGGTACTCTGATGAATAAATTCTCTCTTTCCATGAAGAAAAAATAAATTGTCATCATGGGAGGTTAGGAATTACTTAGGCTTTCTTGACAACAAGGTCTAAGAAAGAAGAATTTATATCAGTTTTCAAAAGAAAACTGAGTAAGTATGAAGGTTTGAAAATAAATAGATTCTCACTGGTTTTGGAAAGTTTAAGTGGGATCTGGGTTGTAGAGTAGGAGGAATATTTAGGTAGCTTTGCAAGTCCTTCCCAGCACTTCTGTTTCTGTGGATACACTTACTAGGTTTTTACATACTACAGTATTCCACAAAATTGACAGAAGGAAGTGTTGAAGATGGAGCCACAAGTTCCCACCCACTCTGACACTTCAGAGCTTGTCAATCATGAGGCCCAACAATGAAGGGTGCAGTGGGAAAACCGGAATCTAGCCAGCGCTGCAGTGAAATCTACTGTGGTTTTTCAGTAGAAATAAAAGGAAAAAAAAGCACTCTAAAGGGCTATTAGGGGAGAAAATATTTGTCGCCATGGACAGAATAAAAATCCTACCAAATGAAATAAATGCTTGTGGAAAAAAGATGTGTCATTCCAGGGAGAGTACTGTGTTCCTTTTCCCTTACTCTTCATTTAGTTTTTGTCCACACAGTGCACCAAGCTGTATCCTCTCTCCTGTTTATTTTTCCAGCCATAAAAGATGCATGGATTGAATATATCCTTTGGTAGGCCTTTTGTCAGAAAGCACTTTAAAAATAAAAGTGTCTTACTTGTACTATCTCAACAGCAAAACATGTACTTCTAAAATTGGTTTGCTAGCAAGCTTTTTCCTTGAGTAAACAACACTATTGTTAGTGATTTTTCAAGCTGTTAATATACACACATTCAAAGAAACAACAACAACCCTTTTCTACCATCATAAATCATAGGGTGAGCAGCCCTTGGAAGAACTAAGTGAAAGCATCTGGCCACTGAGACTTTATACTTTAAAAAGAGCCATAATGATAATACTATTTGCTATTAACAAGTGCAGTTTTGATTTTCAGTGTTCCAAAATGTAATTCATCCACAGGTTTTAACTATTACCATTGAAAGTACTTAACAAGGTCTGATATATGTGGACATGTAATATAAACTTACTGAATCTGTTCAGTTAGAATCTATGAATGAGACGGGAGTAAAAGACAGAAAACTGTACTTGAACAACAATTAAAATAAAAATAAAATAAAAAAAAGAAAGAAAACATGATAAAAAAAGAATCTATGAATGCAGAAATAAAATTTGTTTTAAGCAATATGGAGGGCATTTTATTTCTAATATCCTTGTAACATCCCACAGAATGTACTTAAAATAAGTATGAGAAGTAGCATATCAAATTTCTTTTCATTGATATCCATCTCCCAATGAAATCAAAGGATTATAATCAGTGCAAAATCTACTTCTAGAGTTCTTACTGCAACAGAGTAGTACTATTAATCCGTTTTTTAAATGTTCCTCAAAATTAATGATACCATTGGTGAGAGAAATGGGAAAATTAACACAAACCTTAAAAACTCCAGCAGATCAGAAGAAAAATAATGTTCTTTGGGGACTGGAGTGAAACATGTATCCACCATGCATTCACAAAAGTATTTTAAATGGAAGCTGTTCACAGACGAAGCTCCACAGAAGACAGTGTGGCTTTGACATACCAGGTGATTCTGGAAGGAAAGAAAAGCACACCATTAGATTATGTCCAAAGTACCACTGCTGCCAGTCTCAGCCTTCGTGGTCAGAAAGCACTGTATTAGCACTTATTACTATTATTTTTAAAATGGTATTAAATTCTGTTAATTTTTCCCTCCCAATCTCCTTATGTATCACTGCCAGAGAGGGGAATAATAACCTTTTAGCAGTTTTTAGAAATTTCTAAAGGTCAGAAGTATTTTACTAACTAAGCAAAATCTGCTTTTCCCCTTATCTAAACAGGCCAGGATTGAGACTGTGGGTGGGGCATGAGTCCAAGGGAGCAACACTAGCAGTTACTGTGTGCCTACCTGTTGCAAGGCACTGTGCAAGGGGCTTCATGTACATGGGCACTTGAATCTGAAGAACAGCCTTGCAAGGTTAGAGTACTGGTTCCATTTTACAGAGGAGAAGACTAAAGCATGGTCAGGCTTAGAACCTGAGACTAGCAAGGCCCAAAGGCTCAGGTGTGGTTCCTTCCCTCATTTCACCTGGTAGCTTCTGTGATTTAGAAAACTATTTCATATCAGAATTGATAAGAGAACAGGTAATGTTGCAATATAGTAAATTAATTAAGAAATTTTTCTTTTTTAAAAAATATATTTTATTGATTATGCTATTACAGTTGTCCAATTTCCCCCTTCATTCCCCTCCACCCTGCAGAACTTTTTCTTAATTTGCTTTATCATTTTTTTATCAGATCTTGTCTTATTCAGCCAAGACCCACAGAAACCAGACACACAGTTTTACGCAGTGCACTTTGCTGCCCACTTCTTTGCCCTATGCAAAAAGAGAGAACTCTTTGGAAACCCAGGAACTCCCTTGTAGTACAGGGCAGTTTGTGTGCCGAGTTCCATCTAGGACAGCAGCACAAACATCTAGCCTTCCCACAGTCCCTTCACATGACCCACATTCCCTTCACCGTCTCAGTGAAAAACAGCCCCTTCTTTTCCCAAAGGTTTTCCTGATGCAGTAAGAAATGGAACCACACCTTCTGTGGATATCACTGAAGGATATTACTGTATCTTCTCATGGTTATCTCCATCTTAACAGCTGAGTGACTGAGGTAGGCTCAACAGGGCTCAATCTAGAGTTCTATTCTCTCTTTTAGCCAACTATGTGTTGCAACTGGTTCCAGTGCCCACACAGACAGCCTCCCAGCTCACCCTCCACAGGCTGCCCCAGCAGCCACTCCTAAGGTATGTTTCAGGGTCACTGCCCACTAATCACTTGAAAATTTTTCTTGAAGTTTCAGCGTTTAATGCCACAGACTTCCGTCTGGGTCCTGGAACTTTTAGCTCACATCCACACTGCACTTAGGAAGGCTACAGAATGATAGAGTGGAAGGTCACACATAACTTTAAAATTTTTTTCTTTTCTTCTATTTTTGGCAACAAGAACTTGTCATGAATAAGAAACAGGGGGAAAGACTGCTAGTATTTTCAGAGTTGAGCAGGTGTGTAGCCTAGGATTATTACATTGGGGGGAAAAATAGAACCAAACAGAGCCAGTTTATCCTTGCATAAAAGAAGGGGAAAAGCATGATGAAGAACAGGGAAAAGAAGTATTTGGACCGTAGAATCTGACCTAAATGACAGGAATACAAAATAAATAGAAATCTGTCTTATAACCTCACATAATAGAATTCTGTTTTCTTTATACCACTTAAAAGCAAAATTTCATGTTTCACGACTAAACTTGTAGACCCCTCTTCCCATAAAATCTCAATGGCAATTTTTAAGTACTCACTCAGCCACTATTTATTACATACTTATAAGTCAATTAATTTGTAAGAAAATCCCAAGAATACTAAAATAAACAAGATAATAATCTTTCCCTGAAGCACCTACTACCTTGGAGGGGAATACAACTAGGATGTCAAATATAATAAGGTGGTAGCCCTAGCTGGTGTAGCTCAGTGGATTGAGTGTGGGCTGCGAACCAAGGGGTCGCTAGTTCATTCCCAGTCAGGGCACATGCCTGGGTTGCTGGGCCAGGTCCCTAGTACAAGTCCCTGGTACAGGGTGCACGAGTGGCAACCACACATTGACAATCCTCTCCCTCTCATTCTCCTCTTCACCTCTCTCTACAAATGAATAAATAAAATCTTTTTTTTTTTTTTAAAGAAGGTGGTATTAATAACTATTTGAAAGAATGGGGTCTGGTCCAGACTTCCTGAGAGTGTTCCCACTTTATCTCATACAAACTAACAATATGACCAGGAGAAAGGTACTTAAACTATTTAACCTCAGCTTTTTCATCTGCAAAATGCAGAAATGATATACTTATGGTGCAGGCTGTTGTGAGCATTAAATAAAATAACCAATGTAAAGTGCTTGGTTCAACCAGCGGCATATCATAAGAATTCATCAAATGTTAGGAAGATGCGGTAGTATTGATGTATAACAGAACATGATGATGTTGGTACTCTGACCCCATTGGGGATGATGGGATTCAAGAAGGCTTCAGTGAAAAAGGTAACACGCAAGATCACCTGTAGCTAAACAGGTACGAATAATTAGGCTTTTACAGATTTTCTGATGATCATTGAAAAACTAGAAAATGGGCTATGTTAGAAAAAATTAGATCAATGAAATCAGACATTATTTTCCAGGACTTGGTGTGAAAGTACATAACTACCATAATAACATAGTCAGAGAATTATAAAAACAAAATTTCGTATTGCTACTAAGAAAGATACAATATCCTGCTAGATCCTGTCCTGTTTAATTATAATCCAAAGTGATACCATGGCTTTTAATGGAACTTGGCAAGATCTATACACACTATTTTAAAACTTAGTCTTAAATTTAAATCATTGGGCTTGTGATATCATATCATAGCATCTTCTTATTGATGTTTTTATATATATAGTAAGTCTTGAAATCAGGGAGTTATAGTCTCCCAATATTGTCATTCTTTTTTCAAAATTGTTTGACTCAATAAAAAAAAAATAGAGAAAAGTGTGATTCTTATAAGACCTTGTATTTATATATAAAGTTTAGAACCAATCTGTCAATTTCTACTAAAAAACAAATACCCACTCATCCTTTGGGACCATATTCAATCTATATGCTTTTGGGAAAAAACAATATCTTAACAATACTGAGTCCTTCATCCTAGAATATGGTATCTTTCCCCATTTATTTAGGTCTTCATTAATTTTTATCAGAAGTGTTTTATAATTTTCAGTATACATGTCTTATACTTCTTCATTTAAATATATTGCCTTATGGTTTTGAAAGTATTGTAAATGGTATTTTTAAAATTTCATTATCAAACTGTTTTTAGTACATAGAAATAAAATTGATATTTTTATATTGGCCTTGTATCTTGAGGTCTTGATAAATTAAATCAACAGATTTTTGCTAACTTTAAGTAGGTTTAGATTCCTTAGGATTTTTTTAGATATACAATCATGTCATTTACAAATAGAGACAGTGTAATTACTTTGTCCTTTCCAGTATGTAACATTTTAAAATATATTTTTAGTTAATCCTATTGCATTGACTAGGACATCCAGACAGTGTTAACAGAATTAGTGAGAGTGGACACCTGTGTCTTCTTCCTATGAGAAAAGCATTCATTGCCTCAATATTGTTGTTGTAGGTTTTGCATAGATACCTTTCTATTTCTAGTTTTGCTGACAGTTTTTATCATTCTTAGGTGTTGAGTTTTCTCAAATGCTGTCTCTGAGTCTACTGAGATAATCATATGATTTGTATTCTTTATTCTACTAATGTAGACTGAGTTTTTGAATGTTAAAGTATACTTGCATACCTGGAATAAATTCAATTTGGTCATGATGTATCATTATTTCTATATAACTGTGTTATATTCCCAATTGGGGGTGTTTTTGTGTCTATGGTCATGAAGGATATCAATATGCAATTTTTTTGTAGTGCCCTTATGACTTGGTGCTAAGGTTATGCAGATATCAGAAAAATGACTTGGGAATTGTTGTCTCTATTTTCTGTATTTGCTAACTATTAGTATTATTCCTTCCTGAGAAGTCTGAAGAAATTTACTACTGATACTATCTGCAACTTGAATTTTCTTTGTGGGAAACTTTCAATTACAAATTCAATTAATTAAACAAATACAGGGTTATTCCTATTTTCTATTTCTTCTTTATCAATTTTAGTAGATCTTACCTCACTAAACAAGAAATTCATACATTTCATCTATAATGATTTTCTTTCTCTCTTACTCCTTTTCACACTCCTTATAACAATTTTTGTACTAATGTCTTTTCCTTTCTACTTCACTTGACTAAATTCTATCCATCTCTCTGGGTCTCCTTTCTTGATATATTTCCCAAAATGACATTTTTATCTTCTTTTGTTAGTTTCTACAGCCCTTACTAATTTAATCTTGTGCTGCCTTGTATTTTTTATTTTTTGTTCACTTATTCCTGAAAATAGATTATGGAATCTTTTAAGGTAGAAATTATTTCTTAGACTTTGTGGTCACTATAGCATCTAGCACAGTCTTTAACATTAAATAAATACTTATGAGATTATTGATTTGTCCACCCTATGGGTAAGTTTAACTATCTATTGTGGATGAGCTTAGAGCATCTCATAGTGCCAGAAAGCATGGAAGTGTTAAGATAATAATAAAGGCACCAACTAAGATTAGGTTTGTCAAAAGCACAGGAGCCAAACCAAAAGAGCTCCCAATGGCCACAAATAAAACAAAAATAATAAAACCAATAATGATAGTATTAGACTATACAACCCAAAGAATAAATATCCATGAGTCCATAAAAATATAAATAAATGATTGAATAAATAAACAAATTGGAAAGAAGAGACATGGCTTTGTTACAGAATTTCAAATAGAAAATGTAAAAGGAAGGAGATACTGTCATGACAGTATCCAGAGGGGTGAGGGGAGGGAATTTCAGGGAAAAAGGGAGGGGATTATAGGAACAAGTATAAAGGACACATGGACAGAAACTAAGGGGGGTGGAAAGGGGAGGGAGGTGGGAAGCACTGGGGGGTGGTCTGGGATGGGAGTAAAAGATAGAAAACTGTACTGAAAAACAATTAAAATAAAATTTTTTAAAAAAGGAAGGAGATAAATATAAAATAATGAGAATGCCCAGTAGTAATTGCTACATGTAAGACACAATAGTCAACTAAAACTAGTTGGTAAAAATTTGAGGAAGAGTTAAATAGTCTCAAAGTAGTCCCCCTAAAATACATATTAATTACTCTGGTAGTTTTAATGTATACCAAAATTCTCTCATTCTCTTCTGTCTGGGAGATATAACTTAAATTTTCCTCCCTTGACTGTGTGCTAGACTTAGTGACTTGCTTAAAGTAAATTTAAAAAGAAGAGAAAACAGTAATTGTGAAGAAACCTGGCAGCTATCACCTTAATCAAGTGAACAAAGTTTACATCATCCTTAAAAGTCATATTAATCACATACCTTCCATATGAAGAAAAGGGCACTTTACCTCTGTGGTATTTTTCTCTAAAACCCAAAGCCCTCATCCAACCATTACAAAGCAGAAAAAAACTGAGGACTATTCTGCAAAATATCTGATGACTACTCTTCAAAATTGTCAAGGAAAAACTGTGACACTATTACAGACTGGAGGACACTAAGGTGATATATTTCCTTTAGTATCCTAGACTGGACCCTGGAAGAGGAAAAAAAAGACAGATTTGAAAAACTGGTGAAGTCAGGATAAAATATGGAGCATTGCTAATTGTACTGTGTCAATGCTAATCTCTTAGTTTTGATAAATGTACTGTAGTTAGGTAACCATGGTACCACAGGTACTAATAAGGAAAGCTGAGTGAAGGATATACAGGAACTCTCTGTATCATATTGATAAATCTAAAATTATTTCAAAGTCAGGTATTTTAAAATTAAAAACAATCTATGACATCATTTCATACATTTATGTTTGGGTTTATCAGTAGTCTGTGCTCCTTGTGTTTATAGTAATAACTGAACTTATGCTCCCCTTTGTGACATATAGTCTACAGTAGTTTGGATTTATAATTAAACATAAACTAATATTATAAAATGAGATAAGAATAATTTAGTAGTAACATTATAATTTACTAGCAATATTACTAATAACCATATTAGTAGTAACCATGACAACTACTTCCAGGAAGACACTGGGCACCATAAGGGAAGTACATAATAAATGTCAACATCCATAACCGCTCTTAGTTCACAAATAATAGCCATAATACCGAGTCCCTAATAAAATAAATAAGTAAAAGAAACACAGAAATCCTTTAATGAGGTAGCACCAAACTATTTCATATTGTAACTTCTCAAGCAACTGTAAAAAGGCACTAGATTTATACTGGATGTAGATGGTTTGAGCTCAGGACGGCAAACAGATCACATTAGTTTATCCATGCTTTCTCAGATTATGGAAATAATCTGAGAAATGTTAATGGTAACATTAAAGTCAAAAACACAAATGGTCATAAATCTATAGAAACAAAGAAAATGGGAATAGATGAAACATTCTGGTAAAATTCTAGATAATAAAATCAAACAGAGGACTGATAAAGCTATCATTTGGATACACATATAAAGGGAGGATAATCAAAAGAATGCAGAAACTTGAGGAACCCTGCTGGGAAACAGCCACATTTCCAGTATCGTAAAAAGTAAGATACCGGGTGACAATCTATGATGATACTGAGTTCCCAGTCAAGTTTTCATTCTTAAATATATTTGAATAATGACTATTGAAAAACATTTGAAGAAGGTTGGGGAGAAAAAAGAAAATATCTGCAATAAGCAAAGAAATAAAAATGATGCCTGAGGAATCCTGAATAATTTGGGGAACAGATGGAAACTTTAAAACTCTAAAAAACCAGAACAGAATTCTACAAAAAAAGAACAGAGAATAAGAATGAGTATTAGAAAATTAAAAGTATAATATAAAAAAAAAATTAAATCAGTAAAAGGTAAGAAAATAGTTTTGAATAAGTCTCCCCGAAAGTTAAACAAAACATTAAAGAAAAATGGAAAACACAAGAGAAAAGGTGTACAGAATGTAACCAGGAGGCCCAACTACTAAAAGTTCCAAAAGAATTCCAAAGAAGAAAAATAGAGAAGAAAGGATAATCAAAAATCTAATTTATTTCATTGTGTAACTGTACCCCAGTTTCTTTTATTTTTAATTACTTTTTATTGAGTATTCAATTACAGTTGTCCCAATTTTTCTCACTTTTCCCCCATGCACACAGCACTCCCCCATTCCTACAGGCAATCCTCACACCATTGTTTATGCCCGCGGGTCATGGGTATAAGTTCTTTGGCTACTCCATTTTCCTACTGTACTTTACATCCCCGTGGCTATTCTGTAACTACTTATTTGTACTTCTTAATGCCTTCACCTCACTCATTCTTTGACATCCCCTTCCCATCTGGCAACCATCAAAATGATATCTGCATCCATGATTCTGTCTCTTTTCTTCTTGTTTGCTTAGTTTGTTTTTTAGATTCAGTTGGTGATAGATATGTATTTATTGTCCTCTTATTATTCATAGTTTTTGATCTTCTTCTTTTTCCTAAATAAGTCCCTTTAACATTTCACATAGTAATGGTTTGGTTATGATGAACTCCTTTAGCTTTACCTGGTCTGAGAAGCACTTTATCTGCCCTTCCATTCTAAATGGTATCTTTGCTGGATAAAGCAATTTTGGCTGTAGGTTCCTGATGTTCATGACTTTGACTATTTCTTGCCAATCCCTTCTAGCCTGCAAAGTTTCTTTTAAGAAATCAGCTGACAGGCTTATGGAAACTCCCCTGTAGATAACTAACTGCTTTTCTCTTGCTGCATTTAAGATTCCTGCTTTACCTGTAAACTTTGGCATTTTAACTGCAATGTGTCTTGGAGTGGGCCTCTTTGCATCCATCTTGTTTGGGACTCTCTGTGTTTCCAGACTTGCATGTCTATTTCCTTCACCACATTAGGAACATTTTCTTTCATTATTTCTCAAATAGATTTCCAATTTCTTGCTTTTTCTCTTCTCTTTCTGCCACCCCGATGATGTGAATATTGGTATACCTGAAGTTGTCCCAGAGGCTTATACTATCCTTGTTTTCTTGGATTCTTTTTTTTTTCTTGTTGTTCTGATTGGTGGTTTTTTGCTTTCTTATATTCCAGTCATTGATTTGATTCTAGGCTTAATCCACTCTACTGTAGTTTCCCTATAAATTCTTCATTATTTTAATTAATACATCCTTCATTTAGACTGGATCTTTTTTATACTGTTGAGGTCTTCACTAAGTTCCTTGAACATCTATAACCAGTGTTTTGAACTCTGCATCTTGTAGATTGCTTATTTCCCTTTTGTTTAGTTCTTTTTCTGGAGTTCTGATCTTTTCTTTCATTTGGGCCATGTTTATTTGTCTCCTTATTTTGGCAGCCTCCCTGTGTTTATTTCTATGTATTAGGTAGAGCAGCTATGACTCCCTGTCTTGGTAGTGTGGCCTAATGTAGTAGCTGTCCTATAGGGTCCAGTGCATAGGTGGCAAACACAAGGCTCACAGGCTGAATCAAGCCCTCCACTAGTTTCTATCCAGCAGCAGTGCTGAGCTCTCACTTAACTGTTAAG
>PVKM010014861.1:17500-28542 GCA_004027735.1 Carollia perspicillata | reverse complement strand
GGGAAACCTCCCCTCCGGCCCCCATCAACCTGGCCATGGTGAGGAAGACCAGGACCCTCACGGAGCTCTCTTTGTGTGACCAGCTGAAGTTGGGTTACTCCACCCAAAGGGGCAGGCTTGCCACACTTTCTGCAATATCTCCGTGAGCCCCTGGGCCAGACAGAGGTCAGTGGCCCAGCTCAAATTTCCCAGAAGAGCTGTGGCTCTGTCACGGTGCTGCTCTTTCAGTTTTTTTCTAGTCATCCTCTCTGGTTTTGATTTTCCTCTGTTTTCTTTTGAGGGTGAAAAATATTCTATAGAAAGGGTTTCTGTAATTTATAGTAGTTTTTTGTGTAGTTCTAAAGCCTTCAACTTTAAATATTTATACAACTCTCTTGTGTGTTAATTGTTTTCTAATTTATATCTGCTTGCTGTTTATGTTATTACTAAGCTTTATGTAAGGATATTTATGTATTTGTGAATGGTCAAGTTTGTGTATTTATTTATGTTTAGGTACATATATATTTCTCTGCTTTACATACAAAGGGAGACCCCCAAAACAGAATTTGTTCATAAAAAATTGTGTATTTATTCTTACATGTTTAAACTTCAGTCACATTTCAAGTATCCCCCATTTGACGTAATATACCCACTGAGACACGTTTTTCTACTGCTGAAACAGTTTTTGAACTCATTGATTTTGATGCCTTTTAGTGCTTTTGCTGTCTTTTTTACAGCTCTTCCACATTGGCAGAATGTTTCCCCATTGAGGGCTTTTTTTATCCAAGAAAACAAAAAAAGTTGCTCCAGGCGAGATCAGGTGAATAGGGAGGGTGGGACCCAGGGGTCATGCCTTTTTTGGTGAAAAACTGCCGAACACTCAGTGCAGTGTGGGCAGATGTGCTCAGAAATCACGCATCATGAAATGGGCAAATGTATTGAAAAAGTGAAAAAAGGTTCACTGAATTCAGTGAAAAAAAATTCACTGAAGCCAAATGCAGCCTCTCACAACAACACCCGCTGGTACACGGATACAGATGGGTTCCTAGAACAGTAACCTAATGGAGGAGGACTGTGCTACAAGAGGCCAGCCCTCCAGAAGATAATTCTGGTTTTCGGTGTCTTCCCCTTTGTATACTTATTTCTATGTTTGATGTATATGTACGTATATATGTATATATAAAACATAGAAATAAAAACACTCATCTATTTTAAGTTCAATATCTTACTTATAAGCCTGAGTAAACTTTCTCAAGTAAATGCATTTCGAGATAAATAGATAAAATGGACACTTAATTAACAAACCAAAAGGAGGGAAAACACCCTATCGAAAGATAACAATAAGCTAGAAAAGCAGAGCAGAATCATGGACACAGCCTATTTCCATCACGTATTTATACATCCTATATGCTTTCCTGGCCAGCGTAACGAAGCTCATGGACCAAATGTAAACAGCAGCTTTTTGAAACATAGTGAATTGTCCTGTTCTGTGGCTAATGAATGAAGAAGAGGCATACCTGCTATACACTGTAAACTTCAAAACAATATGCATGCATTATGTATCATTTTGAAGCAGTCCTATTGGAACACCATTTCTCTCTCTCTCTCCCTCTCACTTCTTTTATTTTAAATTTGCAAAATGCCTCTGTTGTTACCTGCGGTGTGCTCTGATCACACACACACACTATTTTGTTGCTTGCCCTGCCCTCAGAGACTGCACATTTAAATCTCATTTGCTATGGCAGCAGCAGGACTGCTTGGAGGTGACAGCTCCTGTATAGCTAATTCCCCAGGGCCAGAGCCATTGGGAGTCATCTGGGGGAAGCCACAGACCATTGGAGTTGCATACACACAGGAAAACCAAACACCAAACACCAGCAACCACGCAAAGCAGGGCGAGAGTCTTCCCCCCTTATTTTCCTTACAAGAGAGATAAAGGCGGTGAGAATAGGTTGATATTTGATGAATTGGTTCTATTCAGAGGAGTGCTATCATTTTAATGTCCTTTTTTTTTGGTTTGAAAATGCACCCACAGTCTCTGAATTCCCATTAATGCAAAGTTCAGATAAAGCTGATGAAAAGCATCTGCCATCTTGATAGTTGCCATGGCAGATGGCGCCAGCCTTTATGCTTTTATCAGTATTAGTATCAGAACACACTTTGTGTTCCAAGCTGAGATAAAATCATTCAAGCTGTACCTGGAAGAGGCTGTGCCACACCGCCGGCCCCATGGTTCTGCCTCTTGACAGAACTGCCTGCACGAACGCCCTGCATGGCCTCTTCTTGTGAGTCCTTAGTTCACCAGTGGTGATGCTCTTTTGCAAAGTTGGAGGATGAGGGGTTTTTCTAAAACACTGCTGGACCCTTTGCCACTTGTCCCTTCAGAATGTGTGGGGAAGCAGACCAGTAGTGGCTATCTGTGTTAAAGCTGCCGGCTCCTTGGGAAACCCTGTGGGGGTCACTCTGTGTCAACCTTGAGAACATAAGAGCAGTGTGATAAAGGAGCCCTTTGCATACATACTTTGAGCTGAAAGTGGCTCGGGCTCTGGAAGGGGGCCTGCAGCTTCCTTTCAGCAAGTGCCTTAGCATACTGATCCCCACCTCTGTCCCTCTGTCCCAACCACCGCTGCAAAGTGCCACGTGTTCGTGATGTAGGACTGAAACCTCGCACATCTCCCCCCATTTAGTCTCAGTCCTGTGCTGCAGGCTCCTGCCCCATGGCCCAGTAGGCCATTGTTTATTCCAAATGTATTTGACTTCTCTATGGCTCATTTTCCTTGTTTCTGAGGGGTAGACTGGATTCACATCTGTGTCGTCGAGTAGCCGTGAGGATGAAATTAAATCATGCATATAAAGCACAGAGATATAAATGCTCAATAAATGCCAATGATCACTAATATAACAATTTTCATCACTTCCTTATTTCTTAGTGCTGAAATAGCTTTAAAGGGGATATGTGTCACCAAAACCCACCTCACCAGTGGCGTCTGCCTGAGTGGGCACCTGACTCCTGCTTTCCAAATTCTAAGCCTTCAGTGGCTGCCATCTCAGCCCAGCTCCACATCAGGGCTCAAGCCCGCCTTCCGGGTTGCCCCCACCGCCTGGTACACTTTGCACAGCCTGGTTCTCAGTTCAGGCCCTGGCTTGGATGGGCGAAGGTCAATAATTACTTTGCATCTCCTAATTTATTCTTGAACAGGTTTACATAGAACAGGAAGGCAAGAAGGGATAATATGACTACTGTAACTATTGATTCTAACTAGTGATTCTCCATCCGGTGCCACGCCTGTGCCTACTTGTACCCCGCTGCGTTGTTCTCCCAGAGGAAGGTGAAAATGACTGTACGTTCAAGACTGTATTTAATTATTAGCATAGTCTTACTTTTGAAAATGGAATGGTACACTTTCTTTATTTTAATGAGGTATACTTTGTATACAGTAAAGTAAACTTTCTAGTGTACAGTTCTGCAAGATTTACCAAATGCAGCGTTATATAACCATCCCAACCATAAGATAGAGAATAGTTTTATCATTAAAAGAATTCCCCTGTGTGGCCCTGTGGCAGACAACTTGTTCCCCATATTCATTCTCTGGTAATTACTGGTCTATTTTCGGTCTCTATAGTTTTGCCTTTTCAAGAGTATCATGTAATTGGAATAATACAGTATGTAGACCTTTGGGTCAAGCTATTTTCACTTATCTTGATGTATTTGAGATTCATCTGGGTTGTGTGCGTGTTGGTACCTCAGTCCTTGTCTTTAAGGAGTATCCCATGGTATGGCTGTATCGCAGTTTGTTTATCCATTACACAGGTACACAATTGCAGAGCATTGGTGTTGTCGTAATACTTTTATGTGAATGTGCTTTTGTGTGAACACAAACTTTTATTGCACTTGGGTAAAGACTTAGGTATGTGATTATTGGGTTGTATGGCAAGTGTAGGTTATCTTTATAAAAAATGGATAAACACATTTCCAAGCAGCTGTAACATTTTACTTCATTACCATCAGTGAATGAAAGTTCCAGTAGCTCCACATCCTTGTGGACACTTACTAATAGTCAGATTTTTTGGTTTTTACTTTTAGCCTTTCTAGTAAGTATATAGTGGTTTCCCCTGTGGTTTTAACTTGTATTTCTCCAGTGAAGCATCTTTTCGTGTGTTTATTTGCTGCTTATACATTTTTGGTGAAGTTTCTGTTCAAAAGTTTTGCCCATTAAAAAAAATGGGTTGTTGGTCATGGCTAATGTGGCCCAAAGTGTCGTCCCATAACCAAAAGGTTGTGGATTCAATTCCTGATCAGGACACATCCCTGGATTGTGGGTTCGATCCCCAGTCTGGGTGCATGTGAAAAGGTAACCAACTGATGCTTCTCTTTCCCATTGATGTTTCTCTCCCTTCCAATCTCTCTAGAAGCAATGAAAAAATGTCCTTGGTTGAGGATTTTTTAAAAAAGGTTATTGTTTTCTTATTGTTCAGTTTTGAGTGTTTTTGAAAATATTCTAGGTACAAGTCCTTAATCAGATATGCAATTTGCAAATATTTTCTCCAAGCCTGCAGCCTGGCTTTGAATTCTCTCAACATTATCTTTAAAAAGCAGACTTTCTTAGTTTGAGGAAGTTCAGTTGATCAGTTGACTTTGATAAAGTCAATGTTTTTTCTTTTATGGATCACATCTTTGGTGTTACATCTAAGAAACCTTTGCTTTAGGGAACACATGTATTTACTCCTACATTTTCTTCTAAATGCACTCTTAGGGCCATGACCCATTTTGAGCTGACTTTTGTACATAATATTAAGACAGATCAAGGTTTGGGATTAGTCTGTTTTGCTTTCTATACCAGTCCTGTTGTTTTAACACCATTTTTGAAACATTACTCTCTCTAAATTAAGTTGCTCATATTTTCACTTTTCTTGAAAGTCATTTGACCATATATATATAGGTCTATTTCTTTGCTTTCTAGTCTATTCTGTCTTCAGTGCCACACTGTTTTGGTTAGTGTAGCTTTATAGTAAGCCTTAAAATTAGATTGTGAATCCTTTTTCAAAGTTGAAAACTACACAGTGTAAAGCATAAACACATGTCCCAGTTACTGTATGTCAAACACATACACTTACTTTACATGACATCTATCTCCACCCCGAGAATTTTGGGAACACTGTAGGCTATGCACATGTGTTTTTAAAAGATGAGAAAAACTAATACGAATGACCACAGACCTGAAAACCACTCGAATTTAAAACCACTATGTTTTAAAAAGCTCATCATCATATTTTTATAGATAACCTGTATACAAATCTAATTCAGAAAATTCTGACCCCTTAGGGCTGCTGTATGAAGTTTCAGGTATAAATGGAACAGGACTATTCCCTATGGCTTACTATTAAATTAATAATCACTCTGCAGGTTAAAAAGCTTGCCTTGTGTAGCACTCCACTCCTCGCAAAGTTCTTTTATGCATGTGACTCCATTAAGTCCTCACAGCCAGCCTTGGAGTAGGTCTTCCTCACCCCATTCTGCAGAGAAGGAATCTTCAGAGTGCTAAATCACTCATTCATTGTTACTGGCAGAAAGTGTCCAAGTTAGGACTCTACCTCAGTCCTTACACCAAGGCCTTGTAAATCTGTGCTGCAGCACACCCTGACTTCAGGAAGTTCAGATTGCCCTAGCTCAATGGCATCTCGCCCATGATATCCCTAAGGGCAGCCTGACCTTGTGAAAAACACCATCTCAAGTTCAGCTAGAATTCAATCAATTTGTGGGGAGTATTGGCCTTAATTGCTAGTTGCACTTCAGTGGCCAGATTCCACTGAGCCAACCTTGAATTCAATCCTTCAATTTGGTTTGGGAATGGATAGGAGATGCTATTTTGAAAAGTTGTAAAGTCTAGGAAATTCTCACTGTTACTTCTAAAGCTTGCTCCATCATTGGGGAGAGTAAAGAATATCCTTCATGCAATTTTTGTTGTTGTTGTATTAGTAATTAGTGGCCATCAGCCGCCCTGAGTAAGAATTACAAGTTTCAATGTTTGGCAGAGTTTGACACCAAAGTTAGGTGTCAAAAATAGGATCAGACTCTGGAATCATTTCTTGCATGTTACTGCTACAGGATAATTTTGACATTTGCTCAGCCCATAAAGTGTACTTGAAAGAAATTGTCTAAACTTGTGGTTCTCAAAGGGAAGTTCAATGACCAGCAATTTCAGTGCCACCATTGCTTGGGAATTAGCTAGAAATTCAATTTTTCTACCCTCCCTCTGAATTGATTTTATTTAATTTTTCCCCCTGAAGCATGTGAACAAAATCTCCAAAGAAGGGAAGCTTAAAAAGGGAAAACACATTAGATCATCATGGAACTCATTTGTATATTAGGCACCATAGATTAATGCTAAGAAACACTGACATTATCTGCTGTGGTTCGGGCAGAGCTGGAGTGTGGTTCTAACATCAGTTTGGTAAATTAAGACACAAACTTCTGTTCAGGATGGACTCCAATTTTGCTCCTTGTGCCAGTGGTAGGAGTAGAGCTTTTCTTTTGCTAGAGGATACTCACAGTTGTCTCAAGGTTGTACGAGACTGTTAATGTAGTTTCTTTGGGGGAGAAAAAACTCCAGACACCTTTCTGATGGCAATCTGTTCTTGGAATGAAAAAATGTGTTTTTGGCTGGCGTTTTCATTTTCACAAGACTCTAGGTTTATACTTTCGGTTAGAAGATCCAAGAGAAATGAAGAATTATCAGGAATCCTCTTCCTTTGATGTGTTCTCCGAGATAGTAAGCACCTCCTTGTGTTTCTTTTGAGAAGAAATCGAAGCCAATTCTTCCACATTCATGTGGATGGAAGGAGGCTTAGAAAGCACCCAGGGGTTTTTCAAAAGGAATTTTACTTGCATTTTGAGTGAGACAGTATTTTCTGGTGAGAGACTGTCCTGTCTTAAAGACGTTTGGCATCCCTGGCCTCAGATGCTAAGTGTAGCAGCCTCCCTACTTATTTTTGAACACCCTCTAGGGTGGTGCCTTAGGTTGAAACTTTCTCCAGCCCCCTGGTTTTTATCACCGAGGAAACTGAGATCCATTTGTTTAATGGCAGAGCTGGCCTTTGACCCTGACCTTCTGACCCCCGGCCCCACTACAGTGGAAGTGCCATGAAGGCAAGACTTCGGGTCTGTCTTGTTCAGTGCTGCTTCCCCGGGACTTAGTACAGTTTCTGGCATGGAGGAGGCACTCAAATATTAATCGAAAGAATAAATGAATGAATAGATGGGTGGCTACACACTCCACAATACCATCTTCAAGATCCACTCAAAACAGCGATTGACTATTGATGATTTCCAAGGCTCTAAATGTAATCAGCTTTCAGGTAACCAAAAGAATAAAGTCCATTATCAGAGATGAAGGAGCCACAGAGTAAATGGGATTCTTCAAGGCAGTCCTACATTGTCACAGAAACTTGACTTCCAAATTAAATGCAGTACCTCTACTGATTTAAGATGTACAGTATTTCCATTAGAACAATAATACCACCACTAGGATTTTGAATTTATGTGCATATTTATGGAGTGAGCCGTCTATTGATGGACCTTGTGATGACGTCTCTGCTACAGCAGCGCCCCAGCCTGGCGCCACTGCATGGCCCATGCTATTGGAACTTTGCCACAGGTGCGGCACCCCACATGCTGTTACCTCTTGGGAATTGCTAATTCCATGGGCTACTCTTTAAAGGGTGTTTTCTGTATTCACTCCCCCAATTAAAAGCATATCTAAGGATTGTTCCATGCTTTTAAGTTAGTCAAGAATATTTTTACGTTCTTTGAGAGGATATTCGATACTTTTATACAGAGGTAGCGTAGAAAATAGTGTTTGCTGAGGAAAAATGTTTTGGAATGTGCTGGGCTATCATGGTATACTTTGTTCTCCTAGCGTTACAGTTTAGCAACACATGGGCATCTGGAATCTCACCTTGCCATCCTGAAGCTAGGTTGAGTGTTTTCATAAGATAGTGCTTAATAGTTCACATTGAATACCTGGGTGAGGCAGGTGAAGCTTAGGATTGCGCAGAGGCGTGGCCATCTAGAAAGCTATGGTAGCAGTGGCAAGTATCTGAGCTGCACCGACCAACACTCTGGGGACAGTGGGTTACGTTTTCTTTCCTGTGAGTATTTGGAAGCTGATTTTATATGTATTGCACATATAAATAGCTAAAGGGTCTTATTGCCCCCACATCCATACTGTTTTCCATATATAAACCCAGTTCTTCTCCTCATTGGATGGCGGTGGTTTCAGTAGTGCTAGTGATGAGGAAGAAAATGTAAGAGATTTAAATGGGCTTGCTCAACATGCCAAACAAGTTTGACTTCATCGCAGGTGATAGATGTGCCATTCAACATTTTTAATCAGAGTGGCAATATGCTCAGATAATGTCACTTGAATGTAAGAAAGGTCAGTGGAGAAGATGAATTGGAGGGGGTGAGGCAGGAAGCAGGGCGACCCGTTAAGGGGCTATTTGGTTAAACCAGAGTTGGTGGCCACTGGTGTTTCTCACCACATATTTGCTCCTTTCTTTCTCCTGGGCATATGGTATGACTGTACTTTTAGTCTCCCTTTGAGGTTGGGAGTGGCGATGTGATGTGCTCTAGTTAATGAGATGTCAGCAGAGGTGTCATTTCTGTGGCAACTGCGAGAGCCAGTGCATGATTCACCTTGTCCTTTCACACCTGCCTGGGTGACCCCGGAGCCTCCCTCAGCCTCGGTCCCTGAGTGATGATGATAAGTGGAGCTTCAGATGATGCATGTCGGATGTGCTGCACGAATAAGAAACTTTTGTTGTATTAAACCACTGAGATTTGGGGGTTGTTTGTTATCACTGCATGGCCTACACCACAAGTGGCAAACACAAGGCCCATGACCCTCCCCCTTGTTTTATCTGGCCCGGCGCCTTGTTTCTACCCCAAGGCCGTGCTGAGCTCTCGCTGAACTGTTAAGGAGTAGTTACATTTATACAGTCCTAAAATGATATTTGGCCCTTTGAAGGCAACCGCAAGGCTGATGTGGCCCCTGTGAAGATGAGTTTGACACCCCTGGCAGACCATCCTGACCACCACGTCAAGGGCAATACAGGCCTGAACTAATACTATGTCAGCAAAAATGGAGAGGACTGACAGGCTCAAGAAACATAAACATGATAGAAATGACAGAGTTTAGTAAGAGAGTAAATGTAGGGGAGGGAGAGAGAAGAGTCTAGAGTGATAGTCAGCTTCTGATTGGTTGGACCATGTCTATCCATTCACGGGCATTCGTTTTGCTTCTGCATTGAACCTAAGTTTTTTGAGAGAAAATTGTATAGCCCTTTTGTATACCATTGGTACACTCCTTCTCTGTTCCATATACTCCCTCCAAATCTCGGACAGACTGGTTATACTCTTATCTCTGTTTCAATAATATTTGATGCACAGCTTTGCTATAGCATGTTCTACAAGTCAAGAGATTTGCAGAGCATCTCTGTCAATGGCTGCCTTTTCTCCAGGATCTTTGAGAGCAGTGCACATCTATAAACATTGGCTAACGATTTTCTGAGTAGCTTTTTAACATACCGTGTCTTACTGTTCTTCAATTAGCCCTGCAGGGAGACCTACAAATCAGTCTATTATTCTCTCTTTTTAATGTTTTACCATTTGGGTCATAGTTTTTGCTCAAAGTATTGAATGGAAGGAAATTTTAGGATGATTTATAAACTTACCCTACCCATGATGCCCTTTTCCATTATCATGTGTAATGAAAAGTTAGTATTATTTTTTTTAGTAGAAAATGAGTATCAAAGGGAAGAATGCACTTCTGCAAAAGGAGTTCATTTCAAGGTATGTTTAAGGTGGAAAAATGTTAACAAAGAAATAGTATGAGATCCAATTCATTATTTTAAATGCATATGGCTCTTTCAGGCAATGGCAAAGCTACTTCCTGGGTAGACTTTTGAGAATCACAGAGGAAGAGCCTGTGATTCTCAAAAAGAGGTCTCCAGCTTTTATTCAGGATGTTCCGCAGAGGGCAGCCGGGCCGGTGAGTCTGCAGAAACCGACAGGTGCCCGCCCCCCCTCCCCCTCACTGGCACCCGTGGGGCTGCTATGATTAAGGATTGGAGCTGAGAGAAAAATGGAAATGATTTCTTACATTTAAGGGCTCAGTTTACCACTGAAATTGCTGTTTCATTTAATTCAAGCTGCAAACGGCAGCACAGAACACTTAAAAAAATTAAACAGAAACCCTTAATGTTTGGGAGGCACTTATGGGGGCTTCGCATTGTTTTTCCCATCCTCCCCCTCCCCCCGTACCCGCCCCCCCTTCCTCTCTTCCTCCCTTCCTCCCTCCCCCCCTTCCTTCTGTCCGCCCTTCTTTTTTCTTAAATAAAATCTCTCCTCCACCAAAATAACAGAACAGCTTTCATAGGTTTCATGTATTTCCTTTGGATTGTGGGACAGAGAACAATGGGCATTTGAGAGGGTTGGGGCTCAGAGCTTCTGCCTCTGCCCAATCCTCCTCTTTTTCGCCCCTTGACCCACTTCCTCTGTATTTTAGACAGGTCAGCTTGTTAACAAATATTAATAGTACCCTGGGAAGAAGTGAACATATTAAACCTGTGAGATTTATATAGTTGTGTGTCGTATATCTGTGGGCCCGAGCATTCATACACATCTTCAAAAAATGAAAGCATTACACCACACAGAAAGCAAAATTTCTGAGTAGACTGGACTGTCAAATAAACCTCTTCCTAAAGCAAACAATAATTGCTTTAATTTGGGGGGATAGTACCGTTGGCTAAAATAGGGCTAACCAGATTGGACTGAACATCATCGAAGATTTTTGTGATGCGGGCAGCAGGGTTGTTGAAGTGTAGCCAGTGAGTGGAAGTGGTTTTGTGGCCACTGGGCCCCTTGCCCACCTTTCTGGGGCCTAATGGTGCAGATGTGAGGCATGAAGGAGTCTGGGCCATTGGAACAGCTACAGGGAGGAGGGGAAACAGACCAGAAGAGCTGGAGCATCTCACTGCCGGGACCATTTGCAACAGACAGCAAG
>PVKM010014861.1:0-12500 GCA_004027735.1 Carollia perspicillata | reverse complement strand
AATTTCTCTATAAATATGGAATGGATTTCACCTGTAATCCTTTTATAGGGCTATACTGCGATGACTTCACTGTTCTGTAAAAATATGTGCTTATCTACCCAGAGAAGAGGGAAAGGGAAAGCAGAAGACAACAGATTATTTATTAACAGCTAAACATTTGAAGCTTCCAATATATTATCCTTGGATGAAACGTATGTTATAGAGAAATCTCTAGCTGGTAGCTGGATCTGTTAGCTATTACTGTGTAACAAATTACCCCCAAATTCACTCGCCTAAAACAACAGCCATTTATTGCTTTTCCATGAATCTGTAGATAAGTCAGATATTTCTGTTGGTCTGGGCTGGGGTTGGCGAAGTTCGTTGGGCTTGCTCCTGAGTTCATGTGGTGAGTTGGCTAGATGCTTTGTGGTCTGAGAAGACCTCAGGTAGGATGGCTTCGCTCTGCTCCATAGGGTCTGTCACCCTCCCATAGCTGTCCTGAGCTTGTGCACACGGCAGAGGAATGACTGACAGCACACAAAGACTCTTGAGGTCTGGGCTTGGAATGGGCACACCATCACTTTCTCCCCCATTCTTTTTTTCCACATTTTAAAAATATATTTTATTGATTGTGCTATTATAGTCATCCCATTTTCCCCCCTTTATTCCCCTCTGTCCTGCACTTCCCTTCCCCCTACCATGTTCCCACCCCTTAGTTCATGTCCATGGGTCATACATGTAAGTTCATTATTGTAGGATCGTCTCATGGTTCTTGGAAATGGAAATTTCACATGACATGCTTTGTTATGAATCTCAATTGACTCTCATAATTTGGTCACTCATGTCCTTTAGTTCTCAGAATGTTCTTGAATCATGAATTGGCCAAAGCAAATCTCAAGACCAGTCCACATCCAAGAGATGGGAAAATCAACTCTAATTCTTGATTGGATGAGTTGCAAAGCTGTGTAGATACAAGGTAGTCAATGATTGGGCTGTCCATGAAATTAACCCCCCACAGCAGTCATTACAGATACCCCGGAATGTCTCTTATTCTTCAGGTTGTTTGGTAAAAGACTCTGAGTCATTCATGGTCATGCATGAACATTCTTCTATTGAACATATTTATATTCAGGGTAAGTGTTATGGTGGGAAAGTTCTGAGGCTAAATAGCATAAAAGAGGAGGGTGTGACACAAGCCGAGAGATCACAGAGGTGGGGGAAGCTTAGACCAGGGTTGTGGCAGCGGAGATGGAAAAGAGAAAGACCCCAGTAATATTTAGAAAATAAAATTGATGGGTAATGAGAAGAAGCATGTTTATGGCCTCTGCAGCTATTTAGATGTTATTGGGTAAAATCAGAAATATGTGGGGAGGTCCAGAATGAAGGGGCAGACCATGACTTTGGCTTTAGGCATGCTGAATGTGAGTGACTTTGAGACATCCTGTGAATACCGGAAGACTTCTGGGCTAGAAATATAAGTCTGGGAGTCATTGGAATGCACAGTCACTGAAGCCATGGCCATGGACAGAGCCTGCAAGAAAAGAATCCACAGTCAGAAGGCAAACAGCTCTATGAACACACCTTGAGTAACTCTAAAATTTAAATGTGGTTGGAAGGAAATTAGAGAATACCAGTGAGGATGTCTAGATGACTGGGAAGAAAATCAGAAGAGCACCATGTCAGAGAAGCCAGGGGAAGCAAGCATCTCCAATGGTCCACATCACTGACTATTCTAGAGGGCTCCTGGATTACGAGGAGGGAATTGGCCCATTCGATTCAGTTACTTAGAGGTCACTGTCACATTTATTCAGAGTGGCGTAGGGGCTACATAGTGGAAAGCATGAGGAGAGAAAATTAACAGGCCCTTCCACAAACAAAATGCCATTTGTTTCAGAAAATTCAGTAGAAATTTTGAGATTACTGCCAGGCCTACTCTGCCTGCCATCTTTCTCTAAAGCTTAGTGGGACAAGCTCTTTCATAGGACTTTTAAAAATTAATGTATAGGTGGCTTACAATATTATACTAGTTTCAGGTGTACAGCATACTGATTCAGCATTTGTGTACCTTACCATGCGATCGTCATGATGAGCGTGGTGACCACTGTCACTCCTGGAGGTTACTGTAGCAGTGACTACATTCCCTGTGTTGTACACTAACCACCTGTAGCTTATTTATTTCATAACTAGAAGTTTGTAGCTTTTAATTCTCTTTACCTTTTCTGCCCTTCCCCCACTCTCCTCCACTCTGGTGATCATCAGTTCGTTCTGCCTTCCGTAAGCCTGTTTCGGTTTTGTTTTGTTTTGTCTCGTCTGTTTGTTTATTTGTTTTTAGATTCCACATATAAGTGAAATCATATGATATGGTTTTTCTCTGTCTGATTTATTTCACTTGGCATAATGCGCTCTAGGCCCATCTACATTGTTGTAAGTGGCACAATGTCATTCTTTTTTAATACTGAGTAATATTCCATTGTAGGTATATAACACATATTCTTTCATATGATTTTAAGCTTGGTGTCTCCACTTAGTGTATAAGGTGAGAAAAGACTAGGAAACTTTTAGCAAGAAGGAGGTGAGGGAAAGAATTTTCACCATTGTGGGTCTTTTGGGCATTTACTCTCCTATCTCTATGCGGGCTGGAGGTACAAGTGTCCCAGTGGACTGCTGACCAAGTCTTCCATTAATTTAATTTTCCTTCTTAGTAACTTAGGACCTAAGGGCCCTCAGATTTTTGGTTGCTCTCTTTGTGAATGCTTTGAGATCTCCAAACTGCTCCAAGTGCAGTCATGGGTTCTATATCATTCCCACACAGTACTCGAAAGGGGGGAAAGCCGTCATCCTGGTGATATTAACACACAATTCCTGTGTCTCACTTTCTCTCCAAAGCTATAATTTTATACCACAGTAGCTTGTTTCTGCTTTCTCTAATTTCAGCCCTTCTCTCTCTGCATGGAGATAAATTCTTATCAAGGGTTTTGCATTGCCCACTCCTGAGACCTTTCTCTGCTTCTCTTGGTATGGTTTGCCCTGGTGACCTCATCATCAGTGACATGTTGCCAAACTGGAAAAATTCAATCTGTACCTTGGTGGCAGTACCGGTCCCAGCACATTGACAGACAGCTCCTTTGTCCTTTGGCTGTCTTTTGGCTGTTAGGGGCTCCTATTAAGCCATCAAAGTCCACAGCTTGTATGTGGACAGGTTGAAGAGGAAAGAACAAAACAGTTTTGTGTGTGTGCATGTGTGGGGTGGGGGACAAGATTTTTTGTTGTTGTTGTTACTTTACCCTTTCCATTCATGGGAAATGGTATGCCTCATCAAAGAGAATGTTCAAAATATAAGAGAAGGAAGTTGATTAAAACAAGTCACTGAGAGATTAGGGCCATTTGGATGTTTATCTCTTTAAGGCTTTTAGAGTGCATGTTTCTGCTTGATTGAAACGTGGCTTCTATTTCATTTATATTGGACTATACTTTTCTGGAGGATACTGGCTCCCATTAAGTCACTGAAGTTCATGTGAAAACTACGCAGAGCAGGGAAGAAGAAGTGGCCATCTGTGGTCGGAGGCCATGATGGGTAGCAGAGTGCTTGGGCACAAGTCCAGCCCTGAACTGATGGACTGTGGGCTCCGCTGGCCCTCCTCCAACCCTGTGGCCTCTGTTACTCCCAGGGACTCCATTTTCCCAGCTGTAGAATGGGATTGTCTAACCTCATAGAGTGGTTATAAGGATTCAGTGAGTAATATATGAACAGTAGCTGCTGCTTAGTCGGCACCTCAGGAGTGTTTCATTAAAAAACACATGGTTTCTGCCCGTCACTAAAGATGTTCTAATAGCTGATGGTTTATTGGCAAATTTCTTTGGACCACACACTGTGTATTATGTACTTTAAATGTTTTTCATTTGACCTTTACAGCAATTCATAAGAAAGGTACTGCAATACAGTATCCTTGGATGCTGTATGGACGAGAAAGCCAAGGTTTAGAGATAGGAACTCTAGGTTGCTAGGTGTAGGTCAGTACAGTTAGAAATTGACAGAACCCATGGGCCTCCTGTTCCTAACCACTACATCGCACTACACCCACCAGGACCTTGTAGGGAGACTTCTTGCCCACCTCGTAGTGTACTTTTACTCTCAACACACACACACACACACACACACACACACACACACACACACACACACAAGGATGAGCATTCGAACCAGAATGTTGAGCTGTGTGGGCCCTCCTTCTCAAGCCGAGGGGACTGACTCTCAGTGACAAGCTTACTTTGATGGAGGAGTATAAACTTGAGTTCGAGGCCTGGTTCCACTGCCTACTGACCTCGGGGAGGTTCTTTATCGCTAAAACTCGGCTTCTCACTTTTGAATGATCATTGATTCTATTTCTTAGAGGGGCTCTGAGGATTGCCTGAGAGCCCATTAATAATAATAATGTTTCGCAAATAGTGTGTTTCATTCTGTTCAGTGGAATTTGGTGGTAGGGGGTTAGGTGAGGGTCATCTGAAGAGGAAATCTCCTTAGGGATGGCCTTGTGCCGGGTTGAATGAACCGTGTAACTCTCAGAGGAGAGGCAACCACTCGGCTCCTTCGGCGACCTACAGCTTCAGGCCTAGAGTCTGAAACAAGAAACTGTTTCCACTTAGTGCCTTCAAGTAATTGGCCACCACAAGTAACAAGAGGGTGTGTTGTAAATGTCAATAGTGATAGACTGATTTTGGGGATGGGGGGAAGGGGGGATTTATTGACCACAGAAAAAACAAGCCAAAGCCTTGGCTAATTTGTGTAATCAGCTTTATCAATTTGCATAAATTGTGCATCAGGCTATATTCCTCTCGGGTATAATAAGCCCAAATTTAGTTTTTCTAATTTTAAAGTCATCAGTTGCCTTTTTTTTTCCTTCTTCTGTTCCTTTCTGGGACTCGCATGGGTCACACCTCGGTGCATCTGTCAGGTGGTCTCATGTGTCTCCAATTCCCAGAGCCCCTGCCAGTGCCTTGCTGTGGCATTTAATGCTTATTTTACAAAATTGTCCCAGCCTCGACCCTCCACCCTCCACGCTATTTCATGTCTTTTTGTCTATATATTTGGTAGACTGCTTTTTTCTTATATCCTTGTTCAGATCAAAAGCTCCCAAATATTTTTAAATGAACCCTGTTCATTTGCTGTGCTCGTCTACCACATCCTTTCAAAAGGCTCTGCCAAAGTTTAGATTTCCTAGCAGGCCTTCTGTCCTAGATTTCACCCATTGCTTCCTCTCATTACTTTTTTTCCCCAACCCTCATTATTTCTGGTAAGGATCTCTAAATAGTTCTAAAGGGTCTCAGAAGGTTTTGACTCTACTTACAGGTTATAAGATGAACTGCGGTGATTTTAAGGTTGTGATGTAGCTCGCATCCACCCCTCGTTCCCGGCCACCCGCTGCTCCCACAGGTCAGCCTCTCTCCGTGCTCTTCCGGAACCCTTTCTGAGCTCCCCCTCCTGGTCTCCTGCTTTCGGGCTTGCCACGTGCCAGTTCACCTTCTACACTGCCACACTGCCACACTGCCACCAGAGTCTGAGCTCGGAAATGATTCAAATCTATCTAATCAAAAGAGATGATCGTAGAACTTGATCACCAACTTTAGTAATTAGAGAACTAATGAACCTCCTTGAAACTAGCAAGTATTCAAGAATAAACATGAGAAAACATAATTTTGCATCACATGTAGATAGCATATGGAAGCAATACAAGTGGAGAACATCAACGACTTTCAGAAGGATCTAAACTTATGCATAATATCGTAATGTCCCCTGACCTTTGGAAGATGAGGGCACACAGGGCCTGGGCCACAAACTGTCATCGAAGCCCACACTGGACTCCTGGACAACTGGTGCGACCCAGACAGTGTGTCTTATGATTTCATGCTGTCCAGAGGGCTAACTGCTGACATAAAATCTTTATTTCAAAGATGCAAATATAAACCTCATGTCCTTTTTAAAATAGTAGCTAGTTATGGCACCGGAGATGTTAAAGCCCGAGGCTTTACAAACACTTTTATAATATCATTAGCCTGAAGATGGTCCTGCCTCTATTTCATAACACCGACGTTTGCAAATCTGGGCATTTGCATCCTTTCCCTTCCTTTCAATGTTACGGAACTCAAGCATCTGCTTTCAAAGAATATAACTTTGCTTTCTGCCCTCAAACCTGTGGAGGATAACGGAGGAGAGGGATGCTAAACTTCTTGTCTGTTCTTGGGCTCTGGCATGGCCAGCTCATATTTCCTTCTGGCTTTAGACCTGTCAGCCAATCATTTTCATGGCTGGTTTAAAAAGCATGTGCCTAATTTGGAGCTGCTGACACAGGGCAGGGAATAGGCCACCTGGCAAATGCCTTGGGCTTTAACTGATTCCACTAACTCGAGGCCCAGGCCAAGTTCCCCTCAAGTTGTACTGAGGTTTGTAAACCTTTTGGCAATGCTGGGCTAAGACTGGACCAGGTAATCAGCTTTTCTTGGTCCTCAGCTAGGTGTGAAATTTTAATCAAAGGGGTTTTATTTTTGCAAAAATACAATGCACCACCAGGAATGTCACATAGAATTAAACCTCTGTTTCACTGAGATTCAAGATGAATCAGGTGGTTTCTTACAAAATGGCAAGTCCTGTCCTCTTTGGAGAGGGGGGCAGGGTAGGAAACGTGAATGGAATCGGGGTAGTTCCGGTGCCTCCTTTGTCTCAGGAGAGAAAAATTATAGTAATTCTTAGACCATCCACTCTTTGGAGCTAGATGATTACTTTCCACTTTAATCACAAGATGGCACAGAAAACACACACACTGCCGCCCAAAAATACACTGTCTGTGTCCAGTAGATATTGTAGAAATGATTCGCTGTTGTATCCAATGGGGTCTCCAGACGAACTCCAGACTCCCGGTAGTTCATCTAGAATGGTTTTAACAGTCCTTGTATCTGACAAATAAACACTAGACAAAGAACATATTGGGACATCAGGCTAAAATGAGAGCAGACTCTAATCCAATAAGACAATGCCAGAGGGCGCTCCTTTACACAGGGAACTGAGCTTCAGAAGAAAGCAGGGATAGCTGCTAATGTGGAGACTGGAGGAGAAAGATCTCCTTGAGGCTCAGGATTCCATACTCACTGAGGGTCATCCACAGAGTGTCTGGAGACAGTCCTCTGAGTATTCTTTGCCAGACCTCTGCCCAAAACACAGACCAAGTCACCGTGTGTTGCCAGTTACAGAGGTCATTCATTGAATGCCCTGTGAACAGATTTCTCACCATCTCTCTGTGGCCTGCAGTGTGTCACTAGGTCTCTGTGGGGTGTGTGGTGGTTTTTTCCCCTCTGTGGTTGGGATGTGGAAACCAGGGGTGGGGGTGATGGGTAGTACCGGGCACAGAACAGAGTGTGACTTCTAGTCTCGGACTGCTTGGTTCAGATCCTGGCTGTACACTTCCCAGCTGTGTGTCATTCAGAAATGCGTAATCCTTTGTGGGCCTCGGTTTTGTCATCTGTAAAATGGGGTTAATCGGAGCATCCACCTCAAAGAGCTGCTGTGAAGATTAAATGAATTATTCACAATGAAGCCTTTATCACAGTAGTCCTTCATAAATACGACAGTGGAGATGATGCCTCAGGGAAGGGGCCATGCTGTGCGTGTGTACATGTGTGTGCATGTAAGCAGAAAGAGGTGTGCAACTAAAGGGCTTTAACCGAGGGGCCTAGGCGGAAGGTTTCATGAAGCTGTGACAGAAAGACACAACTCCATGGGGTGGATTTTTAAAACCTAGTTCCTTGAACCTGGAGAAAGCACTGCTTGGCCAGTGATGGTGTTGAAGATCCCAGGTCACCAGGTGTCCAGAGGCAGTGCTTGTCAAGGTCATTGAAGATTGTCTAGCTGGGGGCAAGGAAGGCACCCAGTGTGACATAAGAATGACACAAGCTAAGGGAGGCTGGGCTTCTTCAGGGTGACTATGCAAAGATCGTAGCTTTCTCTTCCCAGGCAATGGTAGAAATTAGGACGTGGGCCACTGGGCTGTGTACGTACCACTGGAGGTCTCAGAGAAATCCAAGATGAAGTAGCCTGAGTGTGAAAGAAATATTCTCTTTATAGGCACACTGAGACCCAAAAGCCTTGTAATGTGACTATTAAGAAGCATAACCTCTGTACTCCACGCTGGCAAGGCTGGATCTATTGTTTATATTTTTTCCTTCTTGAGGGGTGGGGCTGACCGTGAGCGTGGTCGTCCCTCTCTCTCGGTCATGGTGGGAAGGCTGCTACAGATGTCTGTCTATCTGGTACCTGTCTGACTGCCTCTGACCTACTCCTCGGCTTTCTTCTTCTGAGTTTGTTTTATAGCCCTGACATGAATATCTGCATAGAGGAAGAAGATAAAAGTAAGGATACCTTATTTCTGTCCACTGTGTTACTTGAAACTTGCTGTGAACCAGTCTTTAGGGTAAGACAGAATCACTGACTGTACTTACATAGCGTCTACTTTGGAAGTTTTAGGTGACTGCATTTTTCATCTCTGTTTTCTAGCAGCACAAACAAATAACATGACTTTAATAATTATATTTTGAATAAGGATCGCTTTTAAAAATCCTTAATTTTAAACAATATCTTTAGAGACGTTATATTGTGTTTTTCTATGAGCTAAAATGCAGTATCAATTGGCTTTTAGTATCTTTCATACACATATGACATGAAACATAAAATATTTATGCTTTCCTTTTTAATGAAAATTATAGCATGGTCTGAATTTGTAGAAAGATGGGAAAATTGAAATATACCAGCTGAAAGTAACCTTCAGGAGGGACTGGAAGTGAGGTAAGCCTTTTCCAGAGGGAAAACGTTGGTTGACTTATACATAGTGGTTTGATTGGCCTGTGTTACTGAAGAATGTTTGAGTACCATAAAGAAACACTTAGACAATGTCAAGAGAGATTTGAGTTAATTTTATAACTAAATCAGTAAACAACAACAACAACAACAAAAACCTCTGTTAAGGAAAGAAAACATAATAGGGACATGTTTTTTAAATTGAATTATCCAGTAAGGCCTTCTGTATTGAGCATATGCAACCCCAAACCAGGTATGAATAGAATTTCTAATGTTTATTAATTTATGTATATATTGAGTTTTAAATACTAATTAATTTAGTAATTTGATAAATATGTCAATTTCTCTGGATTGTGTCTCTGTATTTCTGTGTTCTCTTTCTGTGTCTGTCCACATGTACTGTAGTTTCCTAAGTACAAGGGCATAGTTTTCTCATTGTTTTTCTTATTTGGTGTCATTTATTTTTAGTATACTTAATTTGTCAATATTCTTAATACTCTTAAATTTTCAACTTTTTTGATAAATATTTTTCCACCATTCATACAGAAATCTAGAGCTATCAGAATTAAAGATACAGAAAACGCTATCTGTGTTGCCCTTGGACTTTAAGAACTTTACAAGCTCACTGACAAAAATGCATGAAGTGACTATGGCATAATGGAGTCAATTGTATGTGGAATAGGATTTCCAAGAAGACAGAGGTCAACTTAGCGTGAGTTGTTAAGGAAGAGAGTCTGGGGGAGGTGCGACTCCGATTGGCACTTGAAAGATAACATATAAAGTAAGTGGAGGGGGCCCTCACCTGTGCGGCTCAGTTGGTTTGGTGTCATCCTGCAACGTGCGATTTCCTTTGCTGGTTTGATTCCCTGTCAGGGCACATGTCCAGGTTGCTGGTTCAGTCCTCAGGGCATGTATAAGAAGCAACAGATGGATGTTCCTCTCCCTCTCTCTCTCCCTCACTTCTCCTCTCTCTAAAAATAAATAAATAAAATCTTTTAAAAAAGTAAAGTAAGTGGAGGGAGCAGAAGGTTCTAGGCAGGGAGGCTGGCATGACCTGAGATATTATTGCTAGGGGTTTGATTGATTTCTCTGAAGTAGTCTGCCTTGTATGAATGCAGGGCCCAGAATGGGGCATGCTCATTCAAACCCATCCAGTTTGAGACTTAACCCTGCGATTTCAGACACCACCCATGGACAGAACCATGACCATCGGAGTCATCTGAGGGCCAAGACCACATCCTTTTCATTTCTGTGACCCCGGTGCTGGTCACATAGAGGTTGTCAGTGAACGTGGATGGACGGAATGAACCTTATGGAATGTTGGATTTCCCAATGCAGCTTGCCAGAGAAATGACCACTGATCTCTGCTTGGACAGACCCATTGATTCGAAGCTCCCTTCTCCCACAGTCCGTGCCATTGTGGGACCCTTGATTTTTAGCAACACGTCTCAAATGATGAATTGGAAATTACTTCTGGCAGCTTCTGCCCACTGGTCCTGGCTGTGATTTCTCAAGTCAGTTTTTCAGTCGAAGAGCTCCTTTCAGGTGGCAAAACATTTTCGGCCTGGTCCACTTTGGCTGAGGTTGTATAGACACACCCATGTGCTGGCCTTCCTCTGGGGATGTTTTGTGAAATTACCAATCAGTGTGGTTCAAAGCCAGACAGCCTAGCCAAAACGGTCTGTGCCTTTTGTTCTCTTTGTGGTAGAAGAGAAAGATACACTGACCCTCCTTAAATCCCCAGAAAACCTGGCAAGGAAGTCACCAATTTTGCTGTGAATACACTGGCGGGAATGATTCTAAGAAACATACCTTTTAAATCCTGGGCATTTCCAAGCTCACTGCCTGCTGACCTGGGAAAATAGCCTACCCTTCCCCTGGGACAAGAGGACAGCAAACTCTTCAACGTACTGTGTAATCCATATTTATATTTTACATTTTTCATAACAGATTTCAATCTTGTCTGTCAGTGTCCCCCTCCTAGTTGGCAGTTTGTGACCTGAGGTGATACCAAGCACTTGGGCCCAAAGGTCGGAGCAGCAAGAGGCTCCAGCCAGTCAGGTGAGGTGGGGCCACAGGAAGATTCCTCCCTTTCTCCTCCGCTCGACTATTTTTCCCTGGGAACACGTCAGCTGTAAAAACACGAGTCTTTCCTCCCCTGCTCTACACCTCCCAAACATATGCTATTTATCAAATCTAAGAATAAAAAGAATGCAGTTTCAAGAAAGCTTTTAAAGGTTTCACTTTCCTTTAAAAGAAACAATGGTAAAGGACATGTGATCCGTGCGAGGTATCATGCCGAATGTTTCCCGTTGGACACTTAGCAGTCATTAAGGGCTAAGCGTTATTCCTGTTTTGCGGGTAGAGATCACCAGTCTCCGCACACGTCATGTGTTGAAATCAGTGCTATGAAGCGTCTCCACTCAGGGAAACGTGCTGACTGCACTGAAC
Source organism: Carollia perspicillata (assembly GCA_004027735.1). Lineage (NCBI taxonomy): Eukaryota > Metazoa > Chordata > Mammalia > Chiroptera > Phyllostomidae > Carollia > Carollia perspicillata. The sequence goes on along the minus strand of PVKM010014861.1, from coordinate 1,228 downwards.
TCGGTTTGTGAAGCAGCTTTGTTCTGGTTGAAGGGAGGAGCGCTCCTCCTGCCCCGTCGACGGAGAGCGGGTCTTGTTTCTCGTCGCTCCGCTGTGATCACGTTGTATCGGAGGCCGTGATACCAGTGTGGAGGCCCCGGCCACTGCAGCTGTTGAGAGCGCCTGAAATGTGGCCCAGGACGTGCTCTAGGTGGAAAATGGGCACCAACTTTCAAAGACTTTGTATAAAAAATATAAAGTATCTCAGTAGTACTGTTTTATATTGATTACATTGGGAAATAATATTTTGGATACACTGGATAAAATAAAATATGATTTTAATAGGACGATTTTCACCTGTTTGTTCTTCCTTATGTAAATGTGGCTCCTAGAAAATTTTAAGTGGCGTATGTGGCTCACGGTATTTTTCTACAGGACCGTGCTGACCTAGGGAGATGGGGGGGTATTGCTCAAACAGAACCCATGATAATCCATGGATAACCTCATGGATTTCATCTTTTAAAACACTAAATAACATATTGTCTTTCACATTTAAAAATATCATTTTTATGTTTATCCAGAAATTTATGATGAACTTATTCCCTGTTTTGGTGAAAGTTAAAAGGAAGTGATCTTTATTAGCTGTTCTAGTCCATGGAAACATAGTGTTTTGTTACCTTCATAGGGACAGTGTTACCAGCAGACCCCCAAATTCCACAGACCCACCAAAAAGCCTCTAAACTCCACCTTCGACTCCATGTTCCCAGATTTGGCCTGGTTTGCAAGGTTCTAGGGATCCAGTATCTGAGGGTTACTTAAACTTCCAAATCCACTGGACTACAGATGAAGCACACAGACCTTGTGAAATCACTGAACACACAGCAGGTCTCTCAGTGTACCCTAAATTACTTGACATCCCATCATTGAACCAAAGGCACTAGTTTCTGGATGAACCGTCCAACCTCCAACAATCTTTGCCCATAGATAGTAATTGAATTATAAACTATATACTTGTGTGTGTGTATGTGTGTGTGTGTGTGTGTATGTAGTAGTTCTCTTAGAAATGGGAATATCAAGTTATTCTGTTTCTTTATTTTTCTTGATGAATTGTAAATTATTTTAATAACATTGATTTACTACTCTATTAATCTTCTACTTGAAAATTATTAAAAGTGAGTAATGGCTGGGAAATGTTGCTACATTTAGATTTTTTAATTAACCCATGGTGCAGGTTTTTTCTAGAATGGTC
>PVKM010014860.1:0-28540 GCA_004027735.1 Carollia perspicillata | reverse complement strand
TTTTTTTACCCTGCTTCTTCCTTCTCCAAACTGTGCTCTCCCTCTTGCTTGCAACCCACCAGCTCCACCCTCATCACCTTTGCAAAATCGTTCGCCTACTCTTTGCTCATCACTTTCCCTTCTTTTCTCCAGGAGCTCCCTGGTGCCTCGCGCTGGCATTTGTTGCTTCCGTGTTTCCCATACAGCTGTCATGCGCATAGTTTTCCCACAGGTTGTCTTCGGGGTTCCAATCATCACTCCCCTCAGTCTTTGGATCCCTCGTGTTCTCTTTCCCTGGGGTTTGGCTTCTAAGTTTTGCAGCCTCCTGTTTGTGGCTGAGCACGCTTTGCCAGCCTTTTCCTTGGGCTCTTCCTACCGAGGGAAAGAAGCTACTCTTTCAGCCCACTCTATTAACATAACCTGTTGCTCAGCCCTTTCCCCGAGCGTTTCTACATCACCTCCCTTGCCTTTCTGTCTCACACTGCAGCACAGATCATGCCGCCTGCCTGTGATCTGCCACTTTCACAGTGTCTTTCTCTTGCTGTGGCCTTCCGGTGTCTCTACTCTCACCCCATCTTCCTTGCTGTGCTGCTTCTTCGTCAGGGTTGCCTTTCATCTCCGTGTCAGTTGCCTGCCTTCTTCACACCTTTATTTTCCCTACATATGCTCCTATATCCTTTCCCTTCCTATCGAGTAGTCTCTGTAACCTCCGGTGCAGGCATGTTGCATGCTAGTTGAGCTGCTCTCTCCCCGTCGTCCTGACAATCACTGCTCCCTACGGTTTATCACCCAAGCTTCTGCCTTTTCTGTGTCAACTCACCTCTGAGCCGACAGGCGTCCGCTTTCCACCTCTCCCCTTTCACCGTCTCCAGTATCCCTTGCTGAGTGCTCTGTGGAGGTTCCCTGTTGTCACACCCTTCTTGGTGGAGAACTTGACCAGGCCGTAAAAACTTGACTTGAAAAAGGAGCCCTTCCTCCCCGCCTCTGCCCCCATGCGGGGGCCCCAGTGCTTTTTGCATCCTTTACCTCATTACATTCTTTATGCTTTCCTCTCCTTCCCTTCTTTCTCTGTAGCTCGGTGGGACCCTTGCTGTGTTCTCTTGCATATTAACATTCTTCTCTGAAAAATCTTCCCTCTTTTCACATTCCTGCCTTTTTCTTTTGTTACCCCTTGCGCTCTGTCACCTGGGCATTGAGGGAGAGAGCTCTGCACTGAGTTTTTGTGTGTTGTGGTGGACCCTTTTATTACTGATGGATTGATGGCTTAGGGGGGTGAAGGAGGGGTCGAGAGGGAGGGGTGGTTGATTTTCACTTCATCACTGGGTTCGGCAGGTGGTTCTACATGGGACTGAGGTCTCTGGAAACAGAAGCGTGGTCTGCATCTCACAGTCTCCCTCCATTGCCTGCTGTTTCTCCCCTTCCTGGGAACCACTTTCTCTAGGCCCTTTTGAGGTTGCTTCTTCCATTCCCTTTCCTGTCACACCTTTGTTTTGGCAGGTAAACCCTGCTTAACCAGAGAACTTTCCCAGACTGTTGATTATGAACCAGTAGGAGGAGGCCAAGTGACTGACTGGCACCCTCAGGCATTTGGGGAGTGGTGGTGGCGTGCCTATTCTCAGGGAGGCTTCGGGGCCTCGTGTCCAGCAAAGCAGAGTAACTGCTTGCCCCAGTGTGGTTTCTTTGTGTTGTTTACTAAATGTAAATGTATTCTTGCTGTGGGTCTTTTTCTTGTGACGTATGTGTTGATTTCTTCTCTTCCCTACATGCCCAGCACAGTGCTGAGCGCACAGTAGGGGCTCGGGGCACACTCGCTGATGTTATGGTAGCAGTAAGTAGTGAAGCATGTGGGACTGTAAGCTGCACTTTGATAACTTCGTCCCGAGCAGTGGCTGCGCACACTGTCATTCTGTTCCAAATTACGGAGTACTCATCCCATCTCTGTTCTCTGTGGCCTTAGGTTCCTCTGAATCATTTCATAGCTTCTGCTGTTCTCATGGTTGCCAGTCTGACTATTAACTTGGTATTAAGTCAGTGTCATCCTAGGAAAAACGCAGACTTTGGAAAACCTTGGATACATGTATTACAGGCAGGTACCTATATTTTTTAAAACGAAAAAAGACAAGTAGCAGGTCTTTTGGTTTCAAGACCAGGGATGCCAGAAGCATTGGCCTCCTCGAGAAGAGATCGTGCCTCCAAAGGAGAGCAGGAAGGCCCTTCTTGGCCCTGTTGCAGCTCTAGCTAAAGTAGTCCTGGGAACTCAGTCATTGCAGTGACCCTTGATGCTCTGAAACGAAATGCGGAGAAGCAAGGGATTTGGTTGGGCGGGTTCCTTCCCTCCCACCAGAGGCCCTCTATCACCTTAGTTAGATTTAAATGATTTAAACTGGTTTCACCAAAAAATAGGTAAGCAGACTCCACTGGCTGTCTTCAAGCTCCAGTCCCTTTTTGCTCTTCTTCTCCTGTCTTTAAAACATGTGGCTGATGAGAAGCCGTTTCCAGGAGTTCTTTGATCACCTCTGAATTAAACACACAAACACACAGAGAAAATGCTGAAGCATAAAAGTAAACCTTGCCCTGGCTGGTGTAGCTCAGTGGATGGAGCACGGGCTGCGAACCCAAGGGTCGCCAGTTCGATTCCCAGTCAGGGCACAGGCCTGGGTGGCAGGCCAGGTCCCCAGTGGATGCCACATGAGAGGCAACCACACATTGATGTTTCTCTCTCTCTTTCTCACTCCCTTCCCCTCTCTCTATAGATAAATAAATAAAATCTTAAAAATAAAAAAGTAAACCTTGTGTTGCAGGGAGGTGGCCTGTTTGCTGTCAACTCTGCTTCTAACAGTGAGAGCAGAGAGGAAAGAAAGTGAAGCCCTGTCCGTAACACGACTGTTGTGACACCTGGGTTCAGATGTGTTTCACAGTCACAGGCTCTCAGACTCTCCTTCCCTCTGCAGGAGGCTTGTGATTGGGGCTGATCGCTTGGGGGGGATTCTTAGTCCGTGAGCTGAGCTTTCTGTCCACTTTTCCAAATGGCTCTCCTGGCCTGGAGGCTTGGCAATGGTGGGAGCAATCAGCAAGATGCCTGTTTGTCGTCCAGCCAGCAGTAGCAGTAGTAACGAGTGAGTGTGGAGAGGGGTTCAGCTTCCAGCCCTCACCTGTGGCTGGCTGGAGCTTTCTGTAACACCTGGTAGCAGGCCTGCATGGCTTCAGGCCTGCCTCACCTCGGCCTGGGGAGCCCCGAGAGAGGGCTCCTGAGAGAACACAGGGGCCTTTCCCTGCCTACCTCACTTCTGCTGTGGTGGGCGAGGGAGGGTAATGCTGTCATTCTCCTAGGGAGTGAGTGACATCGTTTGTCCCTCTGATAGTTCTGGGAAGGGGGGTTTGGATGTCTGGGGGAAGAGAGGAAATCCATCATGTAGGATCCTGTAAAGAATAGCTGAGCTGCTTCAAACACACACGCCCCTTGGATCCCAGGGTTGGTTCCACTTGAGTGTTGCATTGGATGACTTGGGTTTAGTGTCATATGGTAGGGAGCTTGGTTAGCTCAGTTCACTCCAGGCCCTGCAGGTTGGACAGCACTGTGTCCCAGGTGCTGGCTCCGCCCTCTGCCCTCAGGGATGGGGGTAAATGTCAGACGTAGATTCTCATTTTCTGCTTGGCCCTAGAATTAGGAATGAAGTCATAACCTTTGAACCCAGTAAAAGTAACTACTAGTAAATTCTCATCATTTCTCTCTAATTGATGCATTTGGGGAAGTAGCTAAACAGATGGATACAGGGCAATCACTTCAACGTGGCCTGCCTCAGATTAAAGTCAATTTTGCAAAGGGATAACAATCTTTCCAGTGGTGACCAGAGATGGGGCCCGCTTGTTTTTTTTTTTTTCAGGGTAAATTCCTAAGCAGAGTTGATGCCTGTGATGTAGGAGAGGATGTAGAACCTGGCCTGAGAATTTGTTGGCCTGGAGGTTCACCTGGTTAGATCTGAGTCCAAAGCTGCTCAGATGAGACTGCCCCCGCTTTGGACAGAACAGCCCAGCTCTCAGCAGGCATTTGACCAGGACTAACCCGTACCTCAGGAACGCTTTCCCACTGAGCACTTAGCCACCTGGCTGGCCTTTCTCTCCTCCCAGGAGCCTCCATGACTTTCCTATATATATATTATGTCGACTTGAATGAATATTTTATGCCTAAAGTGCAGCCAAGCCTCAGACTTTGTGGCCCATTATCGACAAGCAGGATGGGGGCTGGGTGCCACCTTTGGCCTGCTGATTGTGTCTCTGCTAAATGGACTCCCCCAGCAGCACTTGGAAGCCCATTAGTGGATTGGGATGAAGTAACCTCAGCAGATGGAAAGGGCGAGGAGGGTGGTTGTCCTTCCTTCCCCGAGACTGCCTGCCGTTTTCAGGTAGTAACCAGGTCTAGCCCCGAGTCCCTCTGCTGGGTTAAGCTGAGACCGTGGCTACCAGGCCTCTGCTGTGACAGGAGGTGTGGAAAGGGTTTCGTTTTCTCTTAGCTGTGGTGGTGCCGCCAGGTTTGCCACTTTCCTGTCAAAGCAGAAATTGAGAGGGATGTGGACAGGGTGGGTGGAGTTTAAACATGGCCCTTCCTCCTTCAGCGGAAGTTCGGCAAAGTGACAAACCAGTTAGGTGGCTGAGTTTTCTTCTCTTGGTGGGAGATTCCAGTATTTGTACATTTTGCACTTGAAGCTTGGATTCTCCAGGCTTTCTCCCAGCCCTCGTCAAACACGAGTGAGTCACGGAAGCGTTAATCTGTGCATTTCCCCTTCTGTCTCAGGGAGGCCCAGGGAGGGGTGAGCCTTTCTAAACTTTGTGTGTGTGTGGGGGGGGGGGGCACAGAGTTCCCACTTTGGGCCTAAACCCACGCCAGCCCTGAGAGGCCTAGTTCTGGGGGCAGAATGTCCCTGCCCCACCACAACCCATGGAATGTCGTTGTATCTCTTAGACTCTGAGATGGCGCGTCCAGTTCTGAAACAGCCCCAGGAGGGAATCTGGCTGCCTGGTTTCCAGTTCCCTCAGAGAAGGAGGGATCCCAGTTCCTTTTCTTGCCCACTGGACCTGCTGCTCCTTTGGGGGGAATAAGTAGGCTAGATCCCTTCGTCCGGATTGTCTGTTTTTCTCCAGCGTTTGAAGTCTCTTGGTTCCTGTGGGGGATTCTTTCTGTGTTTGGGTTGACACTCGTTTCCCTCTACTTCCATGTATTTCTTTTTCTGCATCAAATGATTAATTTTAGACCTAAAAGCTATGTAATCACAAGGTTTGGAAGGAGAGAGGGTGAAATGGACACCGATATGGGTGGCTGGGTGAATCCTGTGGGACAATGGGGGTGGGGGAGGAGAAGCGGAGGGGTGTGTTCAATGGCTGGCTCCGAGCCATCTTTTTCTTTTTAACATGAAGAAGGCGGAGCAGACCAGAGGCTTCTCTGTAGAACCAGTCAAGCTGGTTTTGAGCAGCCTCGGCCTATTTTCCCCTGTTCTTTGGGAGGTTGGCAGTACAAAGGTCTGCCTCCTCTGGGGCTCTGCTCATGGGGTGCGAGTTTGGACGATGTCTGCAAACACCCCTCTCCCCCAGCAATGACTGGGTCTCTGAGCTGGGCCTCTCCACGTGAGTGGGCTCGTCTTGCACACCTTCCACAGAGAGCTCAAAGACAGCGCCTTCCTTTCCTTGGGCCCTCTCTGCAATTCACAGGTTGGCAAAGGGCCCTCAGCCTGGCCCGGAAGGAGGGAGTGGGTCTGTGATTGGCTCCCCTTTTGTAGATCTGGAAGGGAATCTGGACTCCTGACTCCTCCTGGCTGTCGTGATCTGGCTGGCTGCTAGACTCAGTGGGACCCCAGGTCTCCTGGCTCAGTGCAGTGGGACTCTGTCCAGTCCGCTGCGGAGGAAAAAAGAAGAGAACAGTTTTTGGTCTTTGGCAGCAGGTACTTCAGACGAGAGAAGCAGTTTGAGTTTGTCCCTAATCAAGGAACCTGTGGGAAGGTGGGGGCCATCAGTTAGCACTTTGAACAGCAGTAGGGAAAGGGCATAGCAGGATTGTTTTCCCAGTTTCCCAGTATCCAGAAAGCACCTGACTCTAAAAGTTTGGTGATAAAACAGTGAGGCTACCCACAGATAGCTCCGGCCTGTGCACTTGACTTTGGGGCAGGCTGCTTCTGTTGCCACCGCAGTGATCTACTCATTGCTTCTCCCGAGCAGCATTTTGCTGAGGTTTTTGTTTTGGTTACTGCCCTGTGAGCAGGGTGGCCCCCTTTTCCCTCCATCTTCTTTGCAGTCAAGGGCCAGCCAGCCTTCCCTTGCCCTGCCACTTCCCTGTCTCCCCTCCACAGATGGCCATCATTTGACTGTGTTTGCATGTAGTATTGGAAGCACTTATGGTCATTTCTCTGTTTTTGCCCACAAGAGTTTGAATTCCTGGTTCTCCAGTCACAGGAATTGGGGACCCTTAGGCCCTCTTGGTCTGTCAGAGCTTCTCATTGAGTTGAGCTTTTGGCAGAGCTGAAAGGAGATCCCAGCACTTTGGATTTCAGTGAGTGGTTTTGTGGTGGTTAAAGCAGGCTCTGCAGCTTCGTTCCTGTATTGGAACCTTGGTCCAGCCTCTGCTGTGACCTTGGGCTTCCTTCATCGCTCTTGGCTTGTTTGCTCCTCTGTGAAAAAGGAGTGATAATGGTACCTATCTTACATGTATAGTTATTTCAGGTATTAAAAGGGTTAATGGATATCAGGCACTTAGAATATGCTTGGCAGGATGTAATTATGAGCAGCTTAGTGGGTTTTCTCTGAGTGTCACACAACTCCAGGTTGGTGTTAAGTGATATATGTTGGAATTTCTCTGCAATTAATTGAAAGAGTATTGGCCTCTTCCAGCCATTGGGGTCCCAAAGGTGCTTTTTCTGCCATCTCTGGGTTTTTAAAATTTATTTATTTTTGTGTTGTTATTATTATTATTTACCAATCAGCTACCGAAAGAAAATAGAATGCTGTTGGAAGGGTTTATCTTCCTTTAAGAGCACTTTTTTTAAAAGTTCACTTATTTCCAAGTATCAGTATTAGTCAGTTCTATTGATTAGAGAACACACACACTGCCATCTCTTTGCCCGCATTGCTGTGTTGTGAATGTTATCGGTGGTGGTGGATGTACAGCCTCGCCAGTGGCTAGAAAGCCAAATCCAAAGTCGCAGAGCCTGAGCTTTTCTGAGTTTCAGAGGAAGCCCCACCAAGGGCGGGGATTTCTTTCATCGAGTTTCTTCCTTCAAGTTCAGTATTTACCCTTTGGCAAAAGGAAAAGACTCCCTGTTTCTCTTAAAGACCACTTGGGAACTTAGCAGCGAGTGATTTTAGGTTCCTTTGTCACTAGCAGAGGGGCTTTCAAGGGCAGGTCCTCCATTGCCTCGGTGGGCTCCTCTGACATGAGAAGAAAGCCTCCCCTTTGTGATGCCTGGAAGGGTCACAGCCATTTCTCAGCTGCTCCTGTGAATTTGTGGACTTTGAGTCTGGGGCTGAGATTTCGGTCTCAGAGGTTGGTTCCTTGTTTATCTTCTCACTTCTAGAGCCTGAATGCCTCCTCAGAACAGCAAGTAAGTTGCTTAATTTTTTCCACCCTGCAAATGTGGCCAAGGGAAAAGGTAACAGTGTCGCCGCAGAGCTCATCAGGGAATCCTCCTTTCACTGTATTTTCCTCTTCCTTTTGACCCCTCTGCCCATTTGTCTCACTTTCTTTTTTTCCTGTTTGGTGTCTTTGAACTCTGCTCCTTCATTATCACTGTCCGTCTCGGGGTTTCATCTCCATGTCCACCTGTGTCTTACCTGTGTCTGTGCCTCTTTGTGGTGTGGCTCCGGAGAGGAATTCCGATAGTCTGAGATCTCCTTGGTGCATAGAGTCCCAGATCCACCCAGTTCTTCCTTTCTCCTGTTCCTTTGATCTCTGTAAAGTTGGGAATCACTGCTGTAAAAAAAAATTTTTTTTTTTCTTTTTATGTCTCTGGAGCCACCATCCTCAGTAAATACAGGCTTGGCAACCCGACAGCTTATTAGGAACGGCATCCCAGTTTCCCTGGTGACAGGGTCTAAGCTGTTTCCTCTGGCCTACCAGGAATGCCATAACTCTAAACCCTGTCTTGGAAGAAGTATGAGGGAGCACTTACTAATTTTTGTAGTGCAGTATTGAACTTGGTTCTCAAGATGTGATCGGGGGAACCCAGGGGTGGTACGTGGAGTCAAGGTTATTTTCATCATAACAGTGCAGTCTTTGCCTTTTTTTCCCCCCTCTCTCATTCTCTTACCAGTGTATGGCGGAGTTTTCCAGAGGCTGAAAGTTGTGTGTTGGCATCGTCACTCTTGGCTGATGAATGCATGTTTCTGTATTCTTGTGTTTTCTAGAATTTTTAAGGTAATGCTTTGAGGTCTAAATATGGAAGTTTTCAGTGATGAACTCAGTTTGTCCTCAGCACCTCTGCCGTGCTCTTATGAGCTTTCTTTAGGTATATCTGCTAAAATCTCTGTAAACCTCGTTGTTGTTCAGTAAATCAGTATTTTGAAATCCCAGCGTTTTCCCAGCACCTTCAAGGAAGCAGAACAATAAGTAAGTACAACTTGTAAAACTTGGGAAAACTTCGGATTTTTAAAATTTTATTTACAACTTATTTTAGCACTGAATTCTATTTTATTCTGAAATAGAAGAAAATTGATAATAGTTCTCTTATATTTAAGGATGGATTGTTGGCTTAAAAAGGGAGATTAGAAGACTCGCCTTCTCTGCATGGCTGCAGGCTTGCTTTCCTGGAGTGGATGTACCCACAAGTGGGAGGGGGGTCTGCTCCAGAGAAACTGGGCAAAACTGTGAATAAGAAGCGCAGAACAATAAATAAAAGGGATGACATCACAATGAAAGCTTTCTTTTTTGCAGCTTTATAGATATTAATAATGACCCTTATTGTGTCTCGCTCAAGAAAGCATTTTCGTGTGGCGTTATAGTGCCGGTTAAGTTGCGGCATTATTTCAAGACCCATCGTTCAGAGTTTAGAGAAAAAGGAGTTGAATATTTTAACTGTATACACCATGAACTCTTACAAAGCCAAAATTTGTTCCAGCTTTTCAACCTGGAATTGAAAAAGTCACTGAAGCTTCTTACAGGATAAGTTATCACATTGCTGCTTTGGCTGGGAAACCGCACCCCAGTAGCTGAGAGACCAGTGAAGTCTTGAACAGCTGACATTCCTGAATGCCCGCTGAACGAGAAATTAGTGACACTCAGGTCAGTGCTGTTTCATATGTTACCACGACTTGTCAAATTGAAGATTTGGCGGCAAAGGTGAAGACTGAGTTAATATTTTGTTTACAGACTGTAACTTTGACCTTACAAATGAATACATTTATAGATGTGGCTCAACTTGTATCAAAACTTGTATCAACTTGTATACGCTTCAAAAATATTTTTATATGAATGCATGCGCAGCAGCAGACACAAGTGGTGAAAAATACACAAAGGGCGAGTAACTTTTTGACTCCGACGTCGGGAACAGTTGCATCCTCACTTGCCCCGTTGGTGCAACAGCGGGGGCTGAGCTTGGCCAGGCGACGACAAGCTACTGGTGGTCGGAGTCAGGGACTTCGTTCCTACCACACACTTGTGGTTTAAAAAATTAAAAAGCCATTTTCACTGAATATCCTGGATAAAGCACAAAAGTTTATTTATTTTTATGAAATCTCGACCCTGCAGCAAATGTTTCTTTAATATTCCGAGTGCGAAACTTGAAGCATTCACGGAGCTGCGCTGCTGCGCGCTGCAGCCCAATGACTGGCTGGAGCAAGTGCACTCGTGCCCTGGGGCCGACCAGCTGCGCGGGCGTCATTTCCTGTGAAGAAGCAACTGAGGGGCAGATTGTCCTTATTCACGCCTGAGTGTTCTGGGGACATTTTCTTGAAATTGAACAAAGTCAGTCTGTCACCACTGCCAGTGATAAAATTCAAGTGTTCAAGCAAAAATCAAAATTTTGGAAAATCCATATTTGTCTAAGACGTTTTTTATGAGATCAGTGGTAAAATTAATGAAGTGAGATTTTTTGATGCTGTGTTAAATACCAACATTTGGAAATTCTGCATGAGTCAGTGAAGGAATATTTTCCAGATTGCCAGTGGGTAAAAGCCTTTCAGAGTGCAAGATGACCAGTGGATTTTAATGTAAAAGCACATAAAAGATTCACGGGTAAAATTTCAGATTGCAACTGGCGTTCAAAAGCTACCGCTTGCTGAGTTTTTGGTCTAGTATCGGAGAAGAAAGTCCGCGGTATCCAACGGCTGTGGAACTCCGTGGAACTCCGTTCTTCGGCACCAGGTCTGTGTGAAGTGAGAGTTTCTTTAAATCTTTGAACCAAAACAATGTATCAGAACACACTGAATGCAGAATTGGATATGAGAAGTCCGCTCTTGTCCGCTGATCTACCCATTAAACAGATGTACAAGAGTGTAAAACTGTGCAACCCTTGTTGTGAATTCCATTTTGCCCTAGATAATATAGTTTGTGCATTAAGAACAGGTTATTTGTGTAAACATATAATAGATTTATTGATATTTTGAATGAATTAATTAAAAATTTTAAAAATCATCAGTGTCTATTTCTAATACACTAATGCTTGATAGTTATAACCTACATAAACAAAAGATTTTTGCAGTCCTCAGTAGTTTGTTGTTTTATTTTTATTTTTTAATTCTAGAGTGAGGGGAAGGGAGGTAGAAAGAGAGGGAGAGACATTGATTGGTTGCCTTTCATAACGTGCCTGGACTGGGTGACCAGGGACCAAACCCACATATGCCCTACCCAGGAGTTCAATCGGGGAACCTTTTGGTTTGTGGTATGACATCCAGCCAACTAAGCCACACCAGCCAGGGCCTCAGTAGTTTTTTTTAAAAAGAGTGTAAAGAGTTCTTGAGATGAAAAAGTGAGAAAGCCTATGTTATAGACAAAACTTGAGTTGCTGGTCCCTCCAGCGTTGATTACTTGTGATTGCTTTGTGAAGAGCTCTGGTTTGGAATTCCCAGCCTCTATGTAATCTCTGCTTAAGCCTGAGAGACTTTGACCCAAAGTAAATTCCTTCTTTTAATGTGTATAGCATTGACCTTAAGAGGTGATTGTTTTTGTTGCTTTATCTGTGGTTGGTCGGTTTGTTTCTTTTCTTCCTCCCATTTATTTGTTTGTTTTACTGTTTGTTTTAGAGAAGGGGGAAGGGTGGGGAGAGAGAAACAGCAATTTGTTATTCCACTTATTTATGCATTCATTGGTTGAGTCTTAATATGTGCCCTGACTGGGGATTGAACCTGCAACTGTCGCATATCAGGACTGACACTCTAACCAGCTGACCTACAGACTAGGGCTTCCTCCCTCTTTCTTTGTTTATTCCTGATTTTTCTTTAATTTTATCTTCCTTTTTATTCTTTTTAAATTTTTTTCCCTTTGTTCCATTCCCTTTTTTGTTTCTTTAGTTTGTTAATATTTGGTTTTTATTTTATTGGTCTAGCATTGTGTTTTTGATTGCATTATAAGATCACTTTGTCAGGTACTTCCTTTGGTATGTGTGAAGTTTTGGTTTGGAGGAAATACAGTTTTTTTCATTAAAAATAAGTAACTTAGGTTTATATGTAATGGGTTTATTAATGTTCTTTTAAGTGAGTGGATACATATTTAATTTTTATATTAATTTATAATTATTAAGTAATTGATAGATATAAACCCTATAAACAAAAGGTTTTTGGGGACTCAGTTATTTTTAATAGTACATGTGGTTTCTGAAACCAAAGTTAAGAGCCATGGTTGTGGACAAAGCTTGGATTAATTCTCCCTGGCTTTGGTTAGTCAATTTCTTGGTAATTTCATAAAAAATCATTTTGCAATTCCCAGCCCCGGTTAGTCCTGGCCGGGTCTCAGGAGTCCACTTGCTGCCTTGGCTGCCAGAGTCAGAGCTGGGGAGGCTGGCTCTCAGTGGCGGGAGGGGCTTTGACCAGAGCCGGCTCACGTCTTCCTTGAGGACAGGCCATTGGCCTCGTGAGGTTTTTTTTCAATGGTTAATTTTTCTTTTTTAAATTTTGAGATAATTTTCAACTTGGAAGAGTTGCAAAAATAGTTGAAAGCATTCCTGTACATTCTTCACCCAGTTTCCCCCATGTTAACATCTTAGGTCATCACAGAGCACGCATCAAAACTGAGAGTTGACCACGGTGTACTACTCTTGACCAAGTACAGAACTCGTTGAGATTCCATCAGGTTTCCACTGATGTGCTTACTCTGGTCCAGCGTCGCCCTTAGTTGTTATTCCTTCATGGTCTCTGTGAATCTGCGACCGTTTCATAGTCTTCTCTGTGGACACTGACAGTCAGGAGGAATACTGGTCGGTCATTTTGTAGAACATTCCTCAGCTATGGTAGTCTGAAATTTCCTCACAGCCTTGTGCTTAATTCCCTTTTGTTCATTGTAAAGTGCACATAACAAACAGTTTACATTTTAATAATTTTTAAAATTTTATTTTATTTATTTTATTTTAATTGTTGTTCAAGTACAGTTTTCTGTCTTTTACTCCTCATTTTAATAATTTTTTAAAAGATTTTTATTTATTTGTCTTTAGAGGGGAAGGGAAAGAGAGAGGGAGAGAAATATCAGTGTATGGTTTCCTCTCGTGTGTCCCCTGCTGGGAACTGGCCTGCAACCCAGGCATGTGCCCTGACTGGGAATCAAACCGTGGTTGTTTGGTTCTCAGGCCCGTGCTCAATCCACTGAGCTACACCAGCCAGGGCCCATTTTAATAATTTTTAAGTGTATAGTCCAATGGCGTTAAGTACACTCACCATGTTATGTAACCATCACCACTGTTTCTAGAACTTTCATCTTTCCAAACAGAAGCTCTGCATCAGTTAAACAACCACCCCCATCACCCCTGCCCCCAGCCTCTGGTAGCCTCCCTTCCCACTATACGCATGAATTTTCCCTCCCTAGACCCTTGATGTAAGTGGGATCATACAACACTCGTTTTGTGTTGGGCTCAGTTCACTGAGCATAATGTTTTCAAGACTCATCCATGTTGTAGCTTTAATTCCACTTTATTTTCTTCTTTTAATTTTTTTAAATTTCTCTAAAAAAAAAGATTTTATTTATGTATCTTTAGAGGGGAAAGGAAGGAGAGAGGGAGGGAAGCATCAATATATGGTTGCCTCTCGTGCGTCCCCTGCTGGGAACTGGCCTGCAACACATGCATATACCCTGACTGGGAATCGAATTGCAGTTTGGTTCACAGTCCTGTGCTCAATCCACTGAGCTACACCAGCCAGGGCTCTTTTTAAATTTTTTTAAAGATTTTATTTTATTTTCAGAGAGAGAGGAAGGGAAGGAGAAAGAGAGGGTGAGAAACATCAATGTGTGTGGTTGCCTCTTGCACACACCCCCATTGGGCGCATGCTTGGCCCATATAACCCAGGCATGTGCCCTGACTGGGAATCAAACCTGCAACCCTTTGGTTCGCAGGCTCACACTCAATCCACTGAACTATACCAGCCAGGGCTAATTCCATTTTAAAAGTTAACTTGAATTTTATTATGATATGTATTAAGTTGATATGTTGGAAAATAATTATTAAGATGTGTAGTTGTAATGGATTTAGTAACATTATTTTAAATGAATTAATAGTTTAACATTTTCTCAGTTTTAATTATAATAAATAGCTATAACCCACATAAAGAAGCTATTTGAGGTCCTTATAATTAAGAGTGTAAGGGTTTCCAGACAGAAGTGTGAGAATTGCTTTTGTAGACAAGCATGGGGTTGATATCCCTGTCCTTGATTGGTTGGTGTCTAGCTATGACCTCATAATGAGCCTTTGTTTTGCAATTCCCAGAGTCTTGGCTGGGCTACAGGACGGCACTTGCTGCTTTGGTTTGCAGTCATTGCAGCTGAGGAAACTGGCTCTCAGTGACCTGAGGGACTTTGACCAGAGTTGGCTTGTTTCCTCCTCCTAATACAGAGCATTGGCCTTTTTTTTTTTATTCCATTAAAAAGATCATTTGGCTTACTTGGATTTCATTATGACAGTAGATTTTTTTAAAGGTTATAAGTTGGCTGTTGGTCATTTCCAAAATTGAAGACTGCAGAGCTTGCTTAGCCTCTAACCTTGAAGAACCTTGGTGCCCACAGTAGCCGAAGGCTGACAGGCTCCAGTCACTCACCAAAGCCGGGACACCCAACAGTCTGCTCTCCAGGGCGGTTAGAGAGCCTGCACACTTGGTTCTTACTCCTTCTGTGTTTAACTCTTTGTTAGCCCTGTTTCTTAATGCCTCCCAGTCCCATACTTCTGTAGGTACACATTGTTCTCTCCTGTAAGAGGTGAGCAGATTTGGGGGGGAGGGTATAAGAGCACGTGAGCTTCATCTTTGTTTGAGGAGTCTCGAAGAGACAGATAAAATTGCACTAGATATATAATTCTAAGCTGCCTTGTCTTTCTCAACCTTGTTCTTTTGTTTATATTCATCCTCTGATTTTAGTAGCATCTCTGACTTAAAAGCTTCCTTCAGTACCATTAATAGTAGACCTTCAGGCCCCCTCCAGTAGTCCCCTGGACCAGCTTGGAGTAAATCTTTTTAAACCGATCTCATTTGCTCAGAATCACTTCTCATCAGAATCAATAAAAGCAAACAAATAAAAACCCCTGTTTAATTGCACTGACTGGTTTGACTTGGTTGGGCAGCATCCCATAAAGTGAAAGCCACTGGTTCAATTCCCGGTCAGGGCACATGCCTAGGTTGTGGGTTCGGTCCTGATTATTGAAGTGATCCTGATTATCAAGCAATCAATGTTTCTCTTTCACACCAATATTTCTCTCTCTTTTCCTTCCCCTCTCTCTCTTCAAAATAAACAAACAGACAAAAAAAAAAACAACTTTAATCAGGTGCTTAACTTACATATTCTCTGACTGGTGTGGTTCAGTGGACTGAGTGCTAACCTGTGAACCGAGGGGTCTGCCAGTTCAATTCCCAGTTAGGCACATGCTTGGGTTGCACGCAGAGGCCCTGGTAAGGGGGCGTGTGAGAGGCAGCCACACACTGATGTTTCTCTCCCTCTCTTTCTCCCTCCTTTCTCCTTCTTTCTAGAAATAAGTGAATCTTTTTTAGAAAAGTACTTATATCAACTTGAATCTACCATATAGACTTGCAAGATTATAGCTTTATTTTCCATCACTTAGCAAGTCCCATAATCCTGTGCCTTTTACACAAAGCATATTTCTTTTCAGATTCACATGTGGCTTTCATTTCAATTCCAGATTTGAACTTAATGTGCTTTTTTCTCTCTTCGGCCACTGTCTGGAAGATAGACTTTTGCTTTCAAAGGGGATTTGTTTGCTCTGTGAGCTTAAGGCATGACTCAGTAACATGCCTCCTGGCTGGCCTTACCTTCGCTACGTGGTCGGGAAACTCTTACAGGGAGTGGACTGACAGTTTGAAGGGGACACAGCACCCCAGCCCATTCTCTTTCACAAGGCATGGTGTGCCTGGAGGCTTGTATCTTTAGCTATACACACAATAGCCAGCACATTTATCAAGCACTTATTTGTCCCAGGCTCTTATTTAGCTGTTTTACGTTTATTAACTCATTTAATCTTTCTGAGATAGTAGGTCTTATTATTTCCCCCACCTTACAGGTGAGGACCCAGGGCCCGGAAGTGTTGAGTGACTTGTGTAAGGTGACAGACCCAAGTGGCCTGACAGATGTATTGGTGTGTGTATGTGTGTGTCGGTGTTGGAAGGATTAGCTTCCAGTCAGTGTTGTGTAAAACCCATCTCCCAAGTTGGCTTTAGAGTCTGCTGGGGACTTCTCTGTTTCTTTCTTGTCCTTCTGAAGATTTTATTTATTTATTTTTAGAGACAAGGGAAGGGAGGGAGAAAGAAGGAGAGAAACTCCTTCCATGCTTCTTGCATGCTCCCAACCAGGGACCTGGGCTGCAATGCAACCCAGGCATGTGCCCTGATGGGGAATCGAACCAGCGACCTCTTGGTGAGCAACACCAGTCAGGGTGCCTGACTGTTTCTTTCTGCCTTTGGTATCCTATTACCCAAGTGGCACAGGTGGTAGAGATGCAGTGGGTGCTGCTCTCAGGCTTACCTCCTGGTCTTGATTGTGCCATACAAGAGCTGTGGGAAACTTAAAAAACAAACAAGCTTGCTTAATCCTGGCTTCTTATTCTCCTCTTTATCTCTTTTCATCTTCTGGTATTTCAAGAACCCCTTTAGAAAAACCGGAGTCTTGAGACCTGAAATTGGTAACTGACAACTAAGTACCCCACAGCCCAAGACAGTTTGGGTTCCTGGATTTGGCTGTCCTGTGCTGTGGCAGCCATGAGGTGCTGGGATTCTAGAACTTTTTTTATAAGCACTCCTCCTGTGCCCCCCCCCCCAAAAAAAAAGTTGAAAGCTTTTGCATGTGGATCTTCACTGTGTACGTTTTGACCTTGTGAAACTAACATTCCCTCTTCAGAGCCCTCTATGTGCCCCTTACACACACAGTGGCCCAGAGCTCTTCGCTGTGGGCCGTGGCGCCCAACACCACCGCTGGCAGTGCCAGGCCTCTGTGTGCGTTCCAGACCTGCCAGCTTGGTCCTGGGTGCTGAGCTCTGGCTGTCTTGCTGTGTCTCTTTATCCCATTGTGTGTGTAATGTGCCACCAGTTCCTGTTTGCATTTGTTTGGTCTTTCTTTTGGTTCACTTCGCTCTCCAGAATCTAGTCCCCGTACCTATGCCTGTGGTGGGTCTCCTAAACATCCGTGGCTGTTTCTCAGCGAGGGCGATTGCGGTGTGCGCCCCTGTGGAATTTCAGTTAACTGGAGTGTGTGAGTTCATGGTTTGATTTACTTGCTTGTCTCATCCTGGCGGTAGTGCCTTTTCTTTTCTCCTATTAGAGGTTTTCCACTTACGCCCCTCTGCTGCCCTAGCAGAAAAAGGGAGTTCGACTGTATCGTTGTGTTTGTGTTCAAACCTCATTCATTTCTCCAAGATCACAGTTATATGCCATTTCTAAATTACTCTAGAATCCGTCTTTTTGTTAAAGTGGAAAAACCAAGGTCTACATAAATTACTTTGACAAGCACAGCTTTCTCATGAGTGATTCTCCCGCTTCGCATCTCGGCACATTTTAATCTCAATGGAGGTAGCTGCTGTTCACCCAGGTACTCTTCAGTGATGCGGGCCACTGCTTCCTCGGAGAGTGCACGGCAGCGTTTTCTTGCTAATGAAAAGGCTCTCATAATAGGTTAGGTCCACAGGGGCTCTGCCCTCTGTACTTGTATTCCCAGGGAGAAAAATCTCTACCTTAATTACCACATCAGTTGGCAGAGAGGTGTGGCTGCTAATTGATTCGATGGCAGTCCTTTACATTGGTGTGGAACTATTGGGGTTGTTTCATTTTTTAAATAAACAAATAGACTTGAGCTAGATAAACTTATTTTGGAGAGATAAAGATCTATATAAGCTTTTCCCTTTGTTAGGCTCATGTCTTTTTTTTTTTAAGATTTTATTTATTTACTTTCAGAGAGAGAAGGGAGGGAGAAATAGAGGGAAACATTGATGTGTGAGAGAAATATCCATCGGTTGCCTCTTGCACGCCCCCAACTGGGGACCCGGCCCATAACCCAGGCATGTGCCCTGACCAGGAATGGAACCAGTGAACTTTTGGTTCTCAGGCTGGTGCTCAATCCACTGAGCCACACCAGCTAAGGCAGTCTTGTGTCTTTAGTGCCATTTCTATGTCCTTATTTTCTACTTGGTAGTAAGAAGCACTCAGCAAGCTTTTGTTGCCATTTGGTGTGGGCGATGAATAACACGGGCATAGTTCTTGTCCTCCCTGGTACCTCTCGTGTGCGCCCTCTCCGTTTGGCGGCACCAGATTCATGTGCTTGGTTTGGTTTTCATCCCCTCCTTCTTTCCGTCTTAGAATGGTTGAACCCTATTCTGAATTATATTTTTCAGACAATGTTTAAAAGCAAACACCCTGCCTTTCTTAAAACCACAGAAACTGCTTGTGAAACAGCCAATAGGGCGAGCTGCCAAATTCACAGTTAAAACCAATCCCTAATGACAAAATGTCAAACACTGGTGTTAAACCTTCATTCTGACTGTGGTGTGAGGATTTTTCTCAGTAGTAAATGTTTAGGTGCCAGGCTCCCAGTTTCACATTCAGAGTGCTCACATCATAAAATTCTTCATGGTAAGAGTCTTGTAAAGCTAATCTGCTGTCGACTGGACAGGAAAGGTTTTAAACAAACCAATTCCCATTCCCTCTTGCCTCCTTTTTTTTTTTTTAAATTTCAGGATGTGGTTTCCTTTTGAGGTGATACTTGAATCAAGCCTCTCATCAGCTTTTCCCATTTTTAAGATAGGTGTTACCTTCAGAATTGTTTTTTTTCCCAATGGGAAAGGACTTGGGCCTTAATCCTTAATCCTTGGGCTCTGAATTAACTGACTTTTTTATTTTACCATGCCATAGAATCTTCTCTGTCTGTCTAGGGAATTTTATATCTTTTCCAAATACCTCCAGGAATGAGGATTCCAGAAGAGCTCTGACATTGCTGGTGGCCTGATGGTAAGGGCACAGCTTAGACACTGGTGTTGGTGTGCACTGGACTGTCACACTGATAGAATGGGAATTACGGGAGGTGATCAGGCTTGACAACCAACAATTGGGAAATAAAAGGAAAATGATATAAACCTGCCTCCCTTGCCACAGGCAGCACTGAGATCTGGTGGTTCTGGATGCAGAGCTTCGGGCATTCCTTCCAGATCTTCCCCTCTGGTCTTCGGTTGCTAGGGGCTTTTTCTGACTTCATTTCTGTGACCTAAGTCCTGAGCAACTTTTCTGACTGTGTTTATGCTCTTTCCACATCATCTTTACTTGCATATTGGACCTGTCCCCAGCTTCCAGATTGGGGTGTGATGAGGAAGGCTGACAATCTGCTCTGCAGTGTGTGTCCCTGGGTTGGCCTCCTCTCGGGTCAGCATTGCATGGCTCCCACCAGCGTCGACGCAGTGCGGGGGCATCCCCTTCATGGAGTCCCAGGGTTCAGGCGGAGCCGGGCAGCACTGCTGGTCCCAGCCAGGGGTGAGACTTGGGCTCTTCCTTCAGATCTCTAAGCCCACGGTTCCCCTGAGAGGTAACAAAAGCCGCAGACTTCAAGCAAATAGGAGCAATAGGTGGGCTGTAGCTTTAGCTCCTGGATTGGGTCCCAAATGGGACTGTGTGGTTTGTGCTAATAGCTCCTACTAGATAATCAGCTCTTTTGAAGACTGGGCTGTATTTTATCCTTCTCTGTATCCTTTCCTCTCCCCGAGTCTTCAGAGTGCTTTGTATGTGGTTATCTCTCAATTAAATAATTGGGAATTAAGAAAAAATTGTAACATGGGCATTATTCTCCACTTGAAATCACCCTTGGGAAAGTATGTCTGTATTAATATGTAAATCAGACATTTGTTTTTGGCCATATAAGTTACAAGTCTTAATCAGTGTCTTAGTAGGTACAATAATGACTAAAAGGAACAACTTTTTCTGGATGAAAGGATGAGGGGGAAGGTTTACACTGTGGCTGGAGCGTGCTAAGAACTCGGAGGAGAGGCAGGGGGAGAATGCACTGCTGAGGAAACCCTTGTCTGGCTTTTCAAAGCAGGGACCAGAGCCAGAAAGCCAAGCCCACTTGGTTTTGCTGAGTTCTGTTCTTGCCCTGACCCACAGCACTTCTGGTTGTTGCTTCTAGTTAAGTTGGCCTCATCCTTCCCTCTTTCACAATGGGGTAAGAGAGGCACACCGAGTGCTGGGGTTTCGTCCGGAGTTGGAGAGATCACGTGGTCTGTATCGAAAGGCTGGAGTTGTTTGGAGCGGAAGAAAAGCTCAGGAGGAGCACGGGACCAAAAAGCCGAGTTCACAGCCTCCCAGCACCTGCTGGTGGTGAGGACCCAGATGTGCCTTTGAGCATCTCAGGGGAGACCAGGGACCGTGTTTGCAGATAGGACGAGGATGGGAAAGATGACGATTTTCTTCTTCTTGATTCCCTGGTCTTTGTAACTCAGGCTGGGAAAGCTCCACCTGACTTTTGAATCTCCTGGTTTTGAACCAGTGCGGAAGGCACCAGCTGTGTAGGGTGGTGGAAAAAGGACCTGTTGGACTGGTCTGCTTGGAGGTGCCTCCCCTGCCCCCCACTCTGGGTAGGGAGACTGAAACTGCTGCCACCGGGCTTTGCCAAGTCAGATTCTCCTCCTGACTTACCTGCCCATGGCAGGCAGGCCCAGCTCCCCACCCAGGATCCCTCGGAGGAGCTGGCCTGCTGGGGGAATCACGCTGTGGGTGGGACAGGTGCTAGGTGTGCCACAGACCTTAGTAGGTGCTGCGCCTACTCAGAGCAGCTTGGACTGAGGCTACAGCATCTTGGGGCCTGCTGGTAATAGGCTGTGTCATGGTGCCTTTCCCTGAGTCTTGTGGCCGCCCACGTTCATGGTACACAGAGAGCTAGGAAGGGTAAGGAGCTTATAAATTATGGGTAAATGAACTCTACAGAGGGGAAGGAT
Organism: Carollia perspicillata; assembly: GCA_004027735.1. Lineage (NCBI taxonomy): Eukaryota > Metazoa > Chordata > Mammalia > Chiroptera > Phyllostomidae > Carollia > Carollia perspicillata. The sequence continues at coordinate 7,973 of PVKM010014860.1, read as the reverse complement.
CCTTCCCTAGGGGACACTGGGTTCAGGATTGTAATACTAAGTCGTAGCTATCACGTAGGTTAATTTTAATTTTTCAGCCCTAGGCAGAAGAGATTTTCCAGTGTGTGAGCCTGGTGTCTAAGGCATGTTGGATGAGATTTACCTATGGGGCCAGACTTTTTGGCAGGTTGACCTGATATAAGCCAAGGTCAGGATGTGGTCTTCAGGACATGCAGACCATGGCCACTTCCTGCTCTGGTCTCGGGCAGAACTGAAAGGCTTGTGAGCTCCAATGCACCAAGAGTGCTCACATCCACACAGGACAGACCCCCAGAACTCATCTCCAGCCCCTCATTTTACAAGTGAAGAAACATGGGTCCCAAGAGGGTGCATGACTTGCTCAGGGTTATGTAACTTGTTTAGGTGGAGCTGGATCCAGAATTGCACTCTCTGGGGGACTTTGGCAGTATCCCCCAATTGCTCCCACTTCAGAGGCGTTCCTGTTGCTTAGAAGGCCTATGCTGGGGCCACCTGCAGACCTCGTGGCAGAAGGGAGACTGGGAAGGGACAAGTGGAAGAGTAGCATGCCCCAGCTGCACACACCGGAGATGAGTTCTGAAATCCTGCCTGTGCCAGAAGGCCCTAGGGAGCGGATGTAAAGCAGTGGGCAGTGCATTCTAGCTCTGACCCAAGCTGGAGGGGTCACATGGAGCAGAGTTGTTCTGAGAGATCTCAGGTGAGATGTCACAGAAAAAAGCAGGAAGACCCTGACCCTGATCTTCCCTCGTGAATTAGGAAAGCCTTTCTTCAGAGAGGTACCAGGCATTGGCACCACGAGCCACATGAGACAGGAAGAGGGGAAGGAGGTCAGCACCCGAGCCTGTGACTTCTGGCAGTCTAGGCTCTCCACAGCAGATGCTGGCCCCTGGCTCTGCAAAATTAGATTCTGTTAGGGACAAGGCATTGAGGACACAGAGATGACTTAAGTCCTAGAAATTTCCCGTGGGCTTCTCTCAGTCTTGTGTAACGGTGAAGAAGGCCATTCAGCAAACAGTGAAGGCCTAGTGTTAAGAAGGGCTGACCTGCAGATACCTGGAGGCACATGTCAGGGGCCCTGTGAAATCAGAGGGATGGGACAGGGAAGGCTTCCTGCAGGAAGTGCTATCTGAGCTGAGGCTAACCGGAAAGGTGAGTGTGAGCAGATGCAGGCGGGAAACATTCCAGGCAGTAGGAGGCTATAGCAAAGGCCTGGAGGTCTAAGAGAACCGTCTACATTTAGGGATATGTGGTGGGAGCCCAAGAGTGAGACTCTGGGAAGGGAAAAGGGTGAAGTTGTAGCTGCATGCAGGGAGAGAAAGCCAGCCAGCTCATAATGCAGCTGTAGGAAAAATCCAGGAGCTATGTGGATCTGAAAATCAATTTTACATGTCTGTGTATATAGACACATGCATAGACATGTACTTAACATATGTGCACACATCTACACAGAGATACGTAAGTCATGCATGTGCATGTTTAAGTGGTGCTTTGAATATGAAGCCATCACTTCCTGTTCCCAGTGCTGGGTGCCCTGCTGAGATGACTGTGGTGTCCTCTCCCCACCCCCAAACCACGTTGTAGCGCACAGGTGGCAAACACAAGGGCTGAGGGCCGAACTTGGCCCTCCACCTTGTTTTATCCGGCCTGGTGCCTCGTTTCTACTGGCAGCAGCGCTGAGCTCTCGCTTAACTGTTAAGGAGTGATTACATTTACATAGTCCTGAATTTACATTCGGCCCTTTGAAGGCAATCTTGAGACTGGTGTGGCCCCCAGTGACAATGAGTTTGATACCCCTGCTGTAGAGTAAAAGGGACTGGGTGTGGGTTGGGTGGAGAGTAGGCTGTTCCAGGTGTCTGTCCAGGAGGGGGACTGGTTTTTGTTTTGGAGCAGGGCTGGCTGAGAACATGGTGGGGCTCCATTGGGCCTCGGGGTCCACAACAGTTTTCCTTTTCTCAAGGGTGGAGTGACTCACAACCCATTGCTGTCCACTGTCCTTCTGCAGGCTTTTCAGAGGCCTCCTGTGGAGGTGGTGACACTTGGTGAGAAAGAGGAAGTACCTGATGGCCGTCCCTCCTGCCTTTCTGTCACTAAACAGCACCTCTCTGTGGCAGACTTGGGCTCTGCTCTGACTCCGGAGGCGCTCTCCCCTCCCCGTGGGAGGGGCCATCATCTCTGGCTGTGACAATTGACCTAGGATTGGAGAGTGGACTGTCTGCCTCAGGCGGAAAGGGACAGCATTTCACTTCTGACTGCACTTGGACGTTGCCCTGTGGACAGCTGGGCTGGCCCCTCTCCTGCCAGGGAGAGTTGTGTTCCCATGCTAGTCCGGCTTTTACTGTTTCCCCTCCTGCCTTTCCCCAGAGACCAGTAACTGGCCCACCTTCTGTTACGTCCTAGCTCTGATAGGAGAACCATTGGAAGATCTTGGCAGGAGACCAGCCCACTCTACCTGGGTTGATTTCCCCTCCTTTCCCAGCGTGTTTGATGTGCACGTTCCCCTGAGTTCTTACGCAGCTGGTAGTGCCCAGAGACGGGAGCTCTCCTGAACCAGGAACACAGCTGCTTCCCTCCCTGGTTTTAGGGGTGGGGCTTGAAAATAGAGACTCATAATCTCCCTTCCTCCTCCTCCCCGCCCCCCAACACTGCCAGGCAAACTGGAGTGACTGGCTCTGAGCCTGAGAGCCGGACTCAGCCTGCCTCAGCCCGCCTCACTGCTCTGCATGACAGCAGCGATCTGGAGGAAGATTAATGGGCGTGTGAGTATGTGAACTCGGGAGCACGTTGTGTTTCGGCCTGCACCTCTGTGGCTGGTGAGGACTTACTCTAGCGTTAGGGAGACCAGGGCTCTTAGGGGAAATGGTGACCCCGCCAGGTGTGTGTGTGTGTGTGTCTGCCCAAGGCCACCTTGTTCTCCAGCGTGTAGAGAAATGGAAAGCACTTCTAAACACCCCTGCGCTTCAGAAGAGCTTGGTGGGTGGTCGGGGAGTTTGTTCTCGGAATCTTCAGCACAGTGTCCCTCTTTCCCCAAGCCAGCTGCTTTACTTCCTAAGTTGGACTGACTGCCTTCAGCTTTCTTAGGAAGGTTAGGAAAGTGGTAGCCGCTTCTTTGCTGGAAAGGGGATGTTGGAGAGGGAAGCACAGATGGCCAGCGGGGGTATCATGTTCTCCCTCTGGCTGGCTGGAGCGGGGACACCACCCTTGCCCTCTTCTGCTGACCTCTCCAGCCAGCCTCAGGAACTCCCAGCCCACATGGAAACATCCTCTTGCTTGCTACGATTTGGGTGCCTAAGGCACAGACCCGACCAGAGCAGAGCAGCCCAAGCTTGCTGAGAGGGGAGGGTTGGTTATTTAGGGGCTATGACAAACAGTTTTGCAGAGGAGCAGCAGAGACAGAGACAGAATCTAATTTTGCAGAGCCAGGGGCCAGCATCTGGTGTGGAGAGCCTAGACTGCCTGGAGCCACAGGCTCAGGTGCTGACCATCTTCCCCTCGGCCTGTGTCTTGTGGCTAGTGGTATCATTGTCAGGTTGACTGTCTGATTAGAGAGAACACCCTAATCGCCTTGTCCCTGGACTCCCTGCTGCTTGAGCCCCTCTGTCCTGGAACCGTACCTAATTTGTCTCCCAGTTCTGACTTTAAGGCAAGACATGGTCGTAGAAGTTCTGTTCTAGTAGTTGGACTTCTGAGAACAGACTGCTTTCTTTATCCAAATGTTCCCTTGAAAAACGCCCTCTTTCCTAAGCTCTACACCCCATTTCTTGGTGGGCCACGTAGGCTTTGCTTGGGTATTAATTTCATTTGGGGCTCTTTCTGGGGTCCTGTGTTGCTCACCCCTGTAGTCTCCCCCACCCCCTTACAAACCCAAACCTTTCTTATAGAGAACACTGGAAAAATTGAGCAGTGCCTCAAGGTCACTGGGTCCTAAGTGGTATTTGGCATAGTTAGCTGGTTTGGTGTTGAGTGAGAGATTTCTGCTTTATATTTGAGCAAAAGATTCTTGGCGGGAGGCCTCTGTGCTGTGTTCCCAGTGCTTGCCCCGTGTGCAGGGTTTGCCCCTTTCCCTCCCCTGACAGGTTGTTTTAATCCTCCTGCCTATAAACAAGTACAGCAGAACGTGTCTGGCCGGCTCGCATGACCTTGGTTATCTCTTCCCGGAGTAACCAGCATCAACTTCAGATACCACAGTCACTTGATGTGCTAGCGCTGTCAGGGTAGAGAAGTGGAGATGCCAGGGGGAAGCCTGGGTCTTCCAAGGGAGGCGAATGTGAGTGAGCGTGATCTTCAGTGAGAACCAGGTAGAAAAGTCAGCTCCCATTGACAGAAGTGAGAAGACAGTGTCATTCCTGCTGCCTTTTATCCCTGCATTCCTACTGCTGGCATTTCATTTATCTTTCTCCTGTCTGCAGGGGCCCAGGACATGCAGCTGTTTCAGGAAGCTGCCCCTGAGACAGATGCATGCTAGTACACGGGATGCAAAACCCAACACCAAAAATCCCATCTCCCCAAATACTGGTCTTGTAGTGTTGCACGTTGTGAAGGACAGCTGGTGGTGGGAGCCTCGCTGCCCCAGGGGGCTGCTGGGTCTCCAGCCCAAGACACTCAGGAGCTGGAGGTGCAGCTCAGTCCCCCACGCCCCAAACACACACAGGTTTCCCTCCTCTCAGAACGGAAGGGTTAGTGCTCTTCAGTACACAACAGTCAGGGGCTCTGGCCACACTGTGCGTGTGTGTTTTAAGTGCTAGTCACTTTCCCCATTGTAACCATTGATTTCCAAAGTTTCCAGGTCCATCCATCTAGAAAACCTTGGCATGATTGCCAGTGTCGTGCATCTCAAGAGCCATGTTGTGTACGCTGGATTTCCCTAGGGTGGGGTGTGCATGTTTAAAGTGCTTTTAACCAGGGGACAGTGGTGGGCTTTTATGGAGGGAATAAAACATTTGAGCTGCTGGAGACTTTTCTGCAAGACCCCCAAGTTCAAGTATGAGCCATGCCAATAGATGACCAGAACTTGGCTTTGGACTCTAGAGCTTTTCTAGGCCACTTCTAAAAAGATCCTTTTTTTTTTACAGATATAAATCATTTGCGTTGATTATTGGGTAAATAAGTTAAAGCCCAAAGCCATATCTTTTTGTTTTTTATCCACTCCTTCCTGCCCTACCCCTCACCATATCTTTCTTCTGGCAACCTACAGCATAAGTTAGGAAAGCATATGGAATTATGATAATAATAGATAGCATGTCGTGAGCGTTTAGTGTATGCCAGGCATTGTTCTGAGTGTTTTGGATGGTGTTGGATATTGGATTATTTCTAACTTTGCACCTTCTGTTTTCTCTTGGTAGAGACCCCTTCATGCCTATTGGGGGGTCGGTCTTTGTCCTTGGTGGCTGTATGGACTAGACAGAACAACAGAATGGGTAGCAGTGGCCTTCTGCTGCCCAGCTAGATTCTTCTAACTGTAGGTATCCTGGGCGGGGTTTTTTTTTGTGTTTTTTTTTTCTCTCAGTCCTCAGATCTTTATTTAAGCCACCTTGCCTGTTGGCAATTAGAGCTGCCCTTCAGGATTTGTTGGGGAAGGGAGGATCTGTCTTCCTTTTGTAGCCACCCTTTCTTCCCTGCCCTCTTCAGAGGTAAAGAACTACAGACTTGGCTGCTTGCCTCCTTCAAAAAATAACCAGCATTCTCTTGTCTGCAGTCTGTGTAATAGTACATCTAACAATGCCCCAGGTGGCCCCCTTCCTCCCCAGCACCCCCAGTTAATGTGTGGCTCCAGTTCCTGAGGGCTTCCACCAGTACAGGAGCTAATTTATACCAAAGAGCCCTGCACCCAGGTTTATGTCGGAGAGGGCAGGAACCTCAGAACCTCCGAATCACGTCTCCTGGCCACTTTGGCCGGGGCTAAGCTGGCCTTTTCTGGACTGCGCCCTTTTCTTAGAAACTCACTTCTTAGGACTCTCCGAAATGATGGATTAACTATAAAAAATGCTTTTTAAGAAGGCACTTGTGATGGAAAATGGCCATTGTATCTCATTTACCATAATGTGCTCCTAGGCCAAGTGCAGAGACAGAGACAGCTAGGGCACCCAGCAGTCACTGCCACCAGAAAGTGAGCAGTGTTCGGCTTCCGGGGCAACCTAGACCTAACTAAAGTCAGAAGCTGACGTGTGCTCAGTCTCACTGAGAAGCTTGCGCTTCCAGTCTTCTGACCAATGAGCCTTCTTCCATTTGTCTGGCAAGCTAGCCAAGGCACTTGCCCATGTCATGGCCACTTAGTGACAGGATCCAGCAGTCTCTGCTCTCGGTCCAGGGCCGAGACTGCAGCGACAGCAACAAAGCTGGTGAGGTGGATACGAGACATATCCCTGGCATTAGTTGCCAAGCAGGGGAGACTGTTCTAAAGAGCATTTATTTGCTCCTGATACGTCAGAGGACCACCCCAGGTTCCTGTTTCTTCTCTCTCTGGCTGGACATTTTACCCAGCCTGCCTTAGTGAGCCCTTCTCTTCTGTAGGCAGTACCCACTCCGAACGCCTGTTCTCCCACCTCATTCCTCATCTCCACCTGGGTTCGTGTCTCCCTAGACCTCTCATCCAACTTGCCAAGGCAAATGCTTTGAAGTTCCCCTGTCTCACCTCAGGTCCTCTTGTTTCAAGCCATCACCCAGGGTTTGAAGGTTAGGAAGCCACTGTGTCTGCTGCCCATGCTGCTTGCAGAACAGAGATGCGTTCCTGGCTTCCATGTGGTAGCACTGAATTCCTTCCCCTGTTCTGGACTATGGTTAAGATCTTAAGTATGGCCAATACACCCGTACTAATGATACTTCAGATACAATGGCGGGCCCTCGGGGTGGCCTAAGGATAAGCCTCCATCTCTGACATGTTTCTGTGGATAAATAGTTCCTTCTCAGAGCAGAACTTTTGGTGAGTTGGGGATTTCTCATGTGCTGCAAAAGATTTGCATGTGCCGTGCACTTGTCCTCATGACTTCGCAGTCACAGTGCCATCTATCACAAAAGTTGTTCTTTTAGATGCCGGATGACAACAGCAAAAAGAGATATACACACCACCTGCTACCCGGAAAGGTTGCCGGGGAGGCGTGCTCATCTCCTGTGATTGTTTCTGAGGGACAGGTGGGACTGGACTCTCGATTTTGACAGATCAGAACCGTGGTCAGGTGGCAGTGGAAACTGGTGCCTCGCCTACTTGGTGTTTACCCGTCTGCTGTGGGAGGAAGATAGCCCCTCTGCCTGTGAGCAGGAGCAGCCCAGCTGGCTCTGTGGGAAGAGCTCTTTTTATGGTTGGATTTCTAATGGTCACTTCAGTGGAGCAGCCACATTGCAGCTAGGCTAGGTGGTGACAGTCCTGAGGCCAGAGTGGTGGAGATGGCCTTAAGTGCTGTCTCTGCTCCCGCTGGAGCTCTGACCTCTGGCCTTGGTGACTTCTGGGGCAGCAGACTTTGTCCTGGTGTTTTTTGTGGTATTTCCTCCTCCTTCGACTCCCTCTTTGTAACTGGAGGAGTGGGGCAGCAGTGTCTTTTCCACTTCCAGAAGAAGGTGAGTGGAAAGAGGCACCTCCCGGTGTGGAGCTGGACTAGGAAGGCCCTTGTCCCGGCACACAGGCTGGGTCTGGTCTTCACTATGAAGGTGGTTTAAGGGAGCTACACCGGGAAGGACAGGGACAAAGGGTTGAATCTGCACCCAGGTAGAAAGGCTGTTGCATAAACGCTGAGAGGGTTGTTTGTTGTTCTTTTTTTTTAAGATCTCGTGCTGCTTTTTTACTTTGTGTTGGCAAGAACCCTAGAAGAAGACGGGAGATTCTGGGAGGAGGTGATTGTGCTGGGTGAGTCAACTGGGCTCCCCAGCTGCCATTTTTAGTTCCTTTGCTTTCCTGTGCCAGTTTGGGGAGGGGGGGGGGGGGGGGGGGGGGGGGGGCTGCTGATTTGTGCAGCAGGACAGGAGGC
>PVKM010014859.1:14280-28627 GCA_004027735.1 Carollia perspicillata | reverse complement strand
AAATTCTTGTTTCTTCATTCTTTTCTGTTTGGTTGTTTCTTTCTTCCTTCTGGTCCACTCCATTGATTTGAGTCCTAGTTTCCTTCCCATCACTATTGGTTCCCTGTGCATTTTCCTTCATTTCACTTAGCGTAGCCTTCTTTTTTTTCATCTAATTCGCCACCAAATTCAGCCAATTCTGTGAGCATCCTGATCACTAGTGCTTTGAACTGTGCATCTGATAGGTTGTTCAGCTCTTTATTGTTTAGTTGTATTTTTTCTGGAGCTTTGATCTATTCTTTCATTTGGGCCATTTTTTTGTCTTGATGCACCTATTACGTAGTGAGGGGTGGAGCCTTAGGTGTTTGCCTGGCCCAGTCACTGTGTTGTGAAGCTAAATGTGGGGCAGGGGTCCGAGAGTGAACTATGGTGCTTACTCCGCTCTCTGCCTGATTTCAGTCCCTTCTGCCGCTTCCCACAAGCAAATTGGGCCCTTCTGGTGCTGGTTCCCGAGTGGGCGGGCTTGTGTATGTTCTAGGACCCCGTAGGTCTCTCCAACGAACTCTCCTGTGAGGCTGGGAGTCTCTCCCAGCACCTCAGCTCCCACAGGTGTTTTCAGTCAGTGTTTTGGGGCTTTATTTCCTCACGCTGGGACCCTGGGTTGGGAGGTCTGTCTGTCTTGCTCCCCAGTTTTGCCTGGTTTATCTGCATGCGAATGTGGGACCACCTGGTCCACCAGCCGCCTTTTGCGCCATGCCCCTCCACAGTCCACTGCCTTGCTGGGTCCACCAGCTGCTGCCTTGCACGCCCAGGGTCTGCCAGCCACTGCTTTTTTTTGCCGAGACCCCTCTTCACCTGGCCGCCTGACTCCACCCCTCCTACCGGTCTGGATGAATGTGTCTACTTTAACTCCTTGGTTGTCAGACTTCCATACAGTTCAATTTTCTGTCAGTACTGGTTGTTTTTTTGTCTCTAAATTTTTGTTGTCCTTATTTTGGTTGTGCAAGGAGGCACGGCGTGTCTACCTACGCCTCCATCTTGGCCAGAAGTCGGGATTGTTTTTTAATTGTGTTTTTGCATTGCTGTAACCCCAGTGTCTGAGATGGTGCATGGTGGTGTTGTAGATCCTCGGTGAGCATTTGATGAATTAATTATTGACTTTGTTGTCAGCATTTCCGGGAGAAGCATCCATTTTGAGTCTGTTACATAAAATTGCTGATACTTGATTCTATTTTGGGCTTGTAAAGTGGCAGTTTAATATTGAACATCATAAATAATTGGTAACTTGGTTATTCACATGCAATATTACTAGAATAATGTTTTGCTAAGATAATTTATGTAATTTATTACCAATAGAAGGATTACATGGTGGTTTATATAGATGGACTCTTGATATGAATATGATTTTGAGATTTTTAAGATCTTTATTAATAGGATTCTTCTATTACTTATGCCCTTTTTTATTACTTTAAACATTTTCCCATTTCTTCTACAAGCTATTGAAATTTTAATACTCGTTGTCCCTTTCCAGCCGCCATCTTCCAGGATCACTGTTGCCCACTAAATCTCAGAGGAGCTTCTGGCTGATTCGTAGTAGACTGTCTCTTAACTGTCTCGTCAATGCTTGCTGCAGCATGCACACCCAGGAGGTAACCCGAGGGCACTGAGTCAAACAGAAGGTGCAGAGCTGTCCTCCAGACATTATCAAGGAAGGGGGCTTGCGGGGTGCTCTTTCTGAGAGGCTTCTGTGCTGACAGGCCCAGAGCCCTCAACAAGACGGTTCCTTGCACTTCCACTGCCGTCTCGCAGAGGACAAACCAGCTGGCTCTCTCTGTGGACCCCAGGCCAGGGCCTGCAGTCTTGCTCTGCATTCCAGTTTCTTTCAGTATTTTCAAAAAATAAAAAATAGATATGTGTATACACACACATGGTTACCCACAGAGGCTGTGTTCTGACAGACTTTGCTGCCTTTAGATGACAGTGTGGGAGAAGGCCTATTGGAATTGCCAAGCATTTGGTTATTCGGGGGCAAAAATAGTGCAGAGCATTAGAATACTCTAGATTGGGGATTCTGTGGAAAATCTAGGTTATGTAACAGCCTTATCAATGTCTCTTCAGTGTGTCATCTACTCATTGCATATGCATTTTGCTGACTGCAGTGTAAAAATATGAGGAATTACAAGTACTGAATATTTTATATCTGGATATGTAAAATACAGTTATGATAGAATTTTCATTTTTTCTCTGGCCCCCTTGAAATACCTTCAGCCATGTTTGGAGTTCTTAGCAGTACTTGAATCTACAGCTTGTTGTCTTTCCTTGGCTTTGAGGAATTCTGTTTTCAGATAATTGCCTTTGTAGTCACCCTTCTGCTGTTTTGGGGTTGCAGTCACATATGGATTTGATACATGTAACATAGTTTTAAGATTTACAACTGTTACATGTATGCTACTAAGAAACCTGGTGGTAACATGTATTTCACATGTATGAAAGGCACACTGCATCTTTGTGGTATCTCTTAGTTGCTTTTTTTATTCTGTTACAGAAACACAGGGCCTAGGAGGGGGATATGATATACTATTACCAAAAGGACCCCCCACTAGATTCGCTTGTCTGCCGCCAGAGGAAAGACGTCTCTCAATGCCAGAGATTTGTGAAAAGGAAATGTTTATTTAAAGCTATACAGACTTAAAGTAGTGGCCTAATGTCTTCATTAAAATATCAGAGTCCTTTAGGACACCCACAGACGCACACAGTCCTTCCTTCTCCCCCTGCCCTAATTTGGGTACCGTATAAGGAAAAGAGGTAGATTCAGGCTTCTGACACCATCAACTGTGTCGTTGGCCAGGATCAAGCCACCAGGATCAAGCCACCAGGATCAAGCCAGTTGATTCTCTGCAAAGCTGCGAGGGGGTCCCCACTCTGGCCAAAGCTGCGTGGTTCTCCCTGCAATGGCTGCTGCATCTTGATTTAAAACCCAGTGCCAATCTTCCTCTGTAGCCCCATTTCTGACTCCTCCCACAATCGGCTACACTTGAAAGCATTCTCATATCCTTCCAGCTTTACTGGGCTGCCATAGTGGGTCTGGGCAGGCATGGCCCCGTGATGTGGAGCCAGTCATCTCCAAGCTCTCACTGTAACCAGGGGGAGTTGTCTCCCAGTTACATCTTGGGTGGAAGTCACTTTCATCCCCCTGGCTCAAAGCATGGACACAGCTATTTAACATATCTCTGCAACCAGTTAAAGGTTACAGATATGTTAAATGACCGTGCCAGAGGGTAGCTGCAAAGCTGTTGCTGTGCAAAACAGCTCTGCATGTTCCTGCTCCGTGTGTCCCTTCCCCCACCTCACACCTGTGGAGGGGAAGGGGTGATGATATCCTTTATATTTTTCTAATATTTCCTGGACACCTTGAGTTCTGGACCCCATTCCAAATCCACATTTGGGGCCCCCCTCTGGGCTGCACCCTGTTTCAATACATGTAACATAGTTGAAGATTTAAAACTATGTTACATGTATGCTGCTAAGAAACCTGGTGGTAACATGTATTCACATATATGAAAGACACACTGCATCTTTGTGGTATCCCTTACTTGCTTTTTAAAATTCTTTCAATGCTCATCTTGGGCCTATTCTAACTTTATCCTCTAAATTAACTAATGTTTTCTTCTACTCTAGCTATTGAGTTTCTAATTTCACCTATCGTATTTTTCAGCTTTATAATTTTTATTTGATTTTTATAGATTCCAATTCTGTAGTGAAATTATCCATCTTCTCCCACCTATATTATTGAATACATTAGTTATAGTTCATTTAAGGTAGTGTCTGATAATTCAGTATCAGACATGTCTCATGTGGGTTTGTTTGTATTGATTGTTTCCCCCTTGATCATGTTTTTTGATAAACCTGATAACTTTTTTATTGAATGTCAGATAATGTGTATAGTATAGAGACTTTGTGTCTCCTGCCCACAGAGAGGATTTATCATACCCCAGCACATGGTCTCAGTAGGGTCACGCTATTCGATGAGTCTGTTACGGTCTTGGAAAGGTGCAGTCTGTCTCTGACTCACGCCCATTCCTAGGATGCGCCCTCTAGTGATTCCCGCTGAGAGCCAGGTTGTTTACTATGACTTCTCGTCAGGTTCTGAATCCAGTTCGTGTCTCCCAGACTGCTCAAATGTGTGCTCTACTTTTAGCTCGCTTTATGGTAGACTTTTTAACACTGAGAAATAAGAATTTTAGGAATCAGCAAATGTATGAAGAAGATAAGTAGCTTAAAGAGTATTGAGCACACCTCAGTAAGCTTCTGTTTTCTTTTAAATCTTAGTCCCTCAAGTTCTGGCAGCCTTAGCAGCACACGCTCCAGTTTGTATCTCTCCAGTCCTATGTGACTGGCAAAAGCTCCCTGTTGGCTCCTCTGAGTCTTCGGCTATCCACCGCCCTGCTTCTTAGCCTTTCTTTCCAACTCGAGAATAATAAATATCTGAGAGAGAAAGGGGCATGCAGAATGTCGGGCTCACCTCATTGAGTTTTCTTTTGTAAGGCCTGCCTGTCTTGAAAACTTTTCAGCTTCAAAAAGCTGTGCTTTGTATTTTTTCAAGCTATTTTTTTTAAGCTGTACTTACAGGAGCTTGGGCTGCTACCAGCTACTCCATCATCAGTAGGATACTGAAGTTTTCATACTTTTAAATGGGATATGCCTTTAATCGTTGCCTTTTTTGTTCTATGCTTTGTTTATCTGCATACTTTTTTAAAAAACTGTTATCTATTCTGTTGGTAATATATCATGGTGTGAGTTAGAGCTGAAATCTAGGTTTCATTACCTATCTGTCTTGGTCAATATTAAAGAATGAACCTTAGGAAGGAGAGTGCAAGAGCCGCAAAACCATATTTATCACTCCAGTCTGTGTTACTTTTCCAGGCAACCTTTGACCATTGTTGTACCTTTAAACTCTTAGGGAGAAACAATAGCTGAAAGAAGCTGTCTTATGTTTTAATCCACCAGCCTTAGGGCCTTTAAATTAGGGAATGAGGAGACAGAGGAGTCTGTGTCAGCACCTCTTTTCATCTTTTTTTTAAAGCAATTTTCTGTTTTGTCAAGATTATGAACTAGTTTGGGATACCAGCTACCTCTCCCAAAATAAACTCTGGAAAAATTACTAAAAGTGAGAAGTGAAGATTTAAAGAACTAACACATGCTGACTCTCTTCTGTCATTTTTCTTCTGCCATTAAGCTCATATAGTGAGTTAAAAATTTTTCTCATTTCGTGTTTTCTGTTTTAAAATTTCCAAATAGTTCTTTTCTATGTTATCTATTTTTTGCTGAGATTTTTTTCTTTTTTCTTTTTTTGGTGAAATATCTTTGGATCATAAAATTGGAAGCAACCTCATTACATTTTGTGACCTAATCCATTTGTCACGGTCTTTTGTACAGCACCTTCCATATTGGAATGAAGCCCCCGTGGTAGGCTGTGGAGGAACCGATACTGACTGCTGCAACCGCTGGTGGTTAGTTTGCTTTGTTGGTGTTACTACAGTAGTGTAGAAGGGACCCTTTGGAGGTACCCCTTGCACTGACTATGAATGCATGAAAGAGACATCTCTGCAGCTTGTCAATTTTCATCTCAAGTAAAGCAGTCTTCATATCTCGGAGTTTGAGTTTGTTAGACCGATTGTCCATTTTTGTCCAAAAGCCCTCCATTATTGAAGTAAAATGATCTATTTTAGCTTCTAACAGATCAAGTGTCAGCATGGGAACAATGGAGGTTGTACTCTCTGCATCACTTGACTTGTGCTCAGATGGTGCAAGACTCCTTTTTCTTTTTGTTCTTGCTACTCGGAGGGTTACCTCCTCTGAAGTCACCTTTTCCATCATTGGTTCTGCAGCGTCTGATGATGACGTATGGTCTTCAGGCTCAAACTTGTCCTCTGAAGCTCCTCCAGAGCATCTGTAGTATTTTGGCTTAGGGGATGGTCCAGTGGTTGGTGATTGTGGTTGCTTCTGGCATGGGAATTACATCTTCATGTTGAGTTTTTGCTGCTTGGCTATTCGGTGGTTAAGTTGATAATTCCTTTGCTGAGATTTCTTATTTTGTCATTTATTAAGAGCATGTTTTCCTTTACCTCACTGAATGTAGTTGTAGTAACTCCTTTAGAGTGTTTATCTGGTAATCCCAGCATCCTGACCATCTCAGGTTTGGCATCTGTGGACTGTCTTTTCTCTTGAGACTGGGTAACATTTTCCTGGCTCGTCAGATTTACATCAAGTAACTTTGTATTGTATCCTGAACAGGAGAATCTGGAATCTCTTATATTGTTCTTAGAGTGTTGATGTTTTTGTTTTAGAGGTCAATTACTTTGGCTAGATTGAAATTGCACACTCTTAGGCCTGGCAGGTGCAGTTCTCTAACCCTCAGGTGCAAGCTGCTTTCTGCTTCTCCTGTGCACGCATGGTTCAGGGGTCTTCCAGACATTCGGTCTGCACTTAAACACCTAATTCAGGAGTGCCCTTAGCAGGCGCTCTCCTCCTCATCAGTGCTTTGGTTGCCCAGGATCTTTTCCTGTTTCTTCAGCCAGAAAGATTACTGGCTTTTCTTAGTGGTCATGGAGACTGTAGCCTCCCTAGGGCAGTATCTATTTTTTTAATTAAAAAATTTCAGTTACAGTTTTCATTCAGTATTATTTTGTATTAGTTTCAGGCATACAGCATAGTGGCTAGACAGTCATATACTCGACAAAGTGCTCCCTCTTGGTATTTCCTGTACCCACCTGGCACCATACCTAGTATTACATTATTATTGACTATATTTTCTGGGCTGTACTTTATATCCCTGTGACTGTTTTTAACTACCAGTCTGTGCTTCTCAATCCCTTCACCTTTCTCACTCAGTCTTCCAACTCCTCATCTTTTTGGAAAGCAGTACAAAAAACTATCAGAATTCTGAAAACTGAATAAAGGCAAGCAGATTTTGGAAGGGAGTCAAATGTGGAACAAGTAATTAACACGATGTAAGCAACAATCTACCACTCTTTTTAAAAAAAGATATTGGCCCATTTTTTTAAATCTTCACCTGAGGGTATGTCCATTGATTTTACAGGAAGGGGGGGCAGAGAGAGAGACAGACAGAGAGACATCAATTGGTTGCCTCCCATATGTGCTCTCACCAGGAATTGAACCTACAACCTAGGTACATGCCCTGACCAGGAATCAAACCCATAAACCTTTTGGTGTACAGGACAATGCTCCAACCAATGGAGCCATCCAGCCAGGGCTATTGCCCCATTTTTAATGAAACCCAAAACACTAAGAATATCTGCACCCCTATGTTCATCGCAGCATTGTTTACAATAGCCAAGATATGGAAGCAGCCCAAGTGCCCATCAATAGACGGATGGGTAAAAAAGTAGTAAGCAGTACGTGTATACATTCGAATATTACTCAGCCATAAAAAAGAATGAAGTCTTACCATTTATGACAACATAGATGACCTAGAAGGTATTATGCTAAGTGAAGTAAATCAGATAAAGAAAGACAGATACCATATAATTTCACTTACATGTGGAATCTAAAAAACAAACTAAACAAAATAGAAACAAACTTATAGAGACAGAGAACAAATTGATGGTTGCCAGATGGGAGGGAGATTGGGAGGATGGATGAAAAAGGTAAAAGGGATTAAGTACAAATTGGAAAAAGGAGACAACAATAAAAAGAAGAAAAGAAAAAAGTCATGGGGATATGTAGTACAGCATAGGGGATGTAGTCAGCAATGCTGTAATAACTGTATAGGGTGTCCGATGGTACCAGATTTAATTGGGGGGATCACTTCATAAGGTATACAAACGTCATACGCCTGTGACTGATGTATGTCAGCTGTGACTGATGTATGTCAACTGTAATTGAAAAATAAACATTAAAAAGAAACAAACATAGACAGTAGTTTAGAAGCCCCCTATGCTCTCCTGTGTTGAAATGACCATTATCTTGACTTTTTTGATAATCATTTCCTCATTCTTTTTCTCTATAATTTTCTTCCTATGTGAAGACCTTGTGAGCTTTTTGTTCATTCTTCCATTCCAGAAATATTAATAATTTCCTGTTTCATACTTTGCTCTGGGTTCTAGAAATACAACAGTAGATGAAATAGACATAATTACCTGCCTTTGTGAACTTTATAGCCTAGTGATAGAACTTACATTTTTTGGTTAATTTTATTACAGTGCCTCTCAGAGAACCTGTGAAAAGATTTGTTGGGTAGCATGATATCTATAGGCCATTACTAAACTTCCTATTTCTTCTCTAAACTTCCTATTTCTTCATCTTATTTTTTAAAAATGTTTTATTTATTTATTTTTAGAGAGAGGGGAACAGAGGGAGAAAGACAGGGAGAGAAATACTGATGGGTTGAGAGAAACACTGATTGGTGGCCTCTTACATGTCCCTAACTCGGGACCTGGCCTGTGACCCAGGCATATGCCCCAACCGAGAATTGTACCAGCAACCTTTTTCTTTGTGGGAGGACACCCAGCTCACTGAGCCACACCAATCAGGGCTCTTTGTCTTATTTTTAAAATTCATTTATCATATATATATATATATATATATATATATGTATAGTACATATATTTAAAGGAACTGCATTGTGTTATACTTTAGAAAGCAGTGGTGAGCAAAACTGACAATTGTTCCACTCCTTATAAATATGTTGGTAAAGGAATCTGGTTTTCTTCCTTGAAGACAATTTGCAGATTAGGAATGAGTCCCCCAATTGTTTCAGCTTAGTTTAGTAGCATCTGTCACACATGTGTTAAGCTAAATCATTTATTTGGTCCTCCCAAAATTCTTATGTTGAAAACCTAATGCCCAATGCAATGGTATCAGGAGGCAGGGCCTTTGGGAGATGCTTAGGTCACGAGAGTGAAGTCCTCATGCATGGAATGAGTGCTCTTATAAAAGAGACCTTACATGTAGGAACCCAGCAAGAAGTTTACAGTCTGCAACCCCAGCGAGGGCCTTCTCCAGAACCTGACCCGGCAGGCGTGCTGATCTGGAACTTCGCCTCCAAAACCGAGAAATACATTTCTATTGTTTGTAAGCCATTCTGTCTGTGGTGTTTGTTACAGAGGCTTGAATGGACTAAGACATTATTTTATCATGTGAAAGAACACTGACCTTGTTATTCTTCCTGTTCTTAACCATTGGTGAATTTGGTACAGTACAAAACAATAGTACTGTACCAAACTCTCTAAGACTGAATATTTATAAAGAAAGGGAATTAGTCTAGGTAAGTGAAAAGTGACCGTAAGAATGCTACAGAAAAGTTGTGTTCTTCTTAACATGGAAAAGAAGAATAGCTAGCCTAGATCTTTTTAACTTTGTTTCTCTTAACAAATTATAGAGTATAATGATAACAGGCTTGGGTGTTAGTCACTGTTCTCCCAATCTTTGAAAATAGCTCTTAATGCAGGAAGAAAGTCTTTAAAAAAAGAGAGGGAGAAGGAAAATTAAGAGCATTTCTAGTGCTATTTTTTTTTGCATATGCCATTTCCTTGGATTTGAACCTTGAAATAACTCTACCTAGGTATAATTCCAAGATAGACTTTCGTTTATTCTCCTTTGTATTTGAAATACAAATACTGCAGATGAATTAAACTTTTTATGGATAATCATAACATGACATGGTATTTTTTTCCTGTAACATGCAAGTAGATTCATTCTGTCATTAAAATAAGGACTAATACTGACAATTACAATTCAGAGCTTATCTTGCATTGCTTCTCACCTAATTAATAGCAGTATTGTTAAAATGACAACTTTGTGACATTTAATGTCATTTTACCTTACCACATTCTTGTTCCCAAAGTATTTAAACTTCCAGCTGAAGGAGAGCTCTGATTTTCTGCCCATGACCGTGAACAATGACAAAATCTGTGGTGAGTTTAGCAAATGCTGATCAAAGAGTCCCATAAGGGATGTTTACTGAGGTTTAAGAGAAAAGGCTTAACTTGGGGAGGAATTCATTGCATTGAGGAAGTCAGTGACTCTAGGGAATCTCAGCAATAGGCATTTCAGAGGCCAGGTCTAGTTTAAAAGCTGGATCTGGCTTTAAAGTCAATAAAATAAGGTAAAAATGAGGTTATCATCCCCCAAACTTTGAAATAACAAATTTAGTTTTCCCTGTGGGAGTTAGTGACAAAAGCAATATATAATTGTTTATAGCATAGCAGCAATTAGCTTAAAAAAAGAATGCGGCCTGCTAGACTTTTATAGGAACTAGTATGAATTTATCTGAAGCAAAATTTGTCAGCCAGAAGAGTACTTTTAAATGATAGAAACATAGGGAAAGAAAGTGAGAATTATAGAGTCAAATGCCCATGCAGATACTTTGTAGGGAAAAGGCATTGTTGTCCAGCTGGCCTTGCCTCTTTCATTTGGGGGCACACCCTCCTGGTAAGCTGTAGATGTGGGGGAGGGGAGCAAGGTTTCAGGATCTAGCCAGGAGAGAACTGATTTTTTAGGAGTGAAGTAAAGTAGAATTTAAGATTTGAGCCAGAAAGAGGTAAAAGCCAGGTACTGCCTTAGAAATCAACTGTTCAGAACAATTAGCCAGTGGAGAGTTCATGAGCCCCAGTCCATGGATGAAGAGAGAGGCATTTACACAGTATAGAGAGATTGGGTTTCATTACTTTGTGGAGTTGGATGCATCAGACCGTCAGACTACCCTTTGTCCACGTGACACACTCATTTCCCCGTCAGAGTCCATTCTGAGTGTGCAGGCTTTCGATGATTTGACTGTACAGCATGGGGAAGGCAGTGGGAGCATCCGGCCCCCTCACTCTTTCTCACTGTAGAATGATAACGTGGCATATTGCTTTGTTTATTATATTTGGTTTGGATCTCAAGTGAGGGTTGAGTTACCCATATTCCCTGGTTCATGGCACACTATTATCATCAGTCTATTTAAGGCTCCTCTTATCCTTTTGTTCCCTATTCCTACTCCTGTTCTCCCACCACCATTACTGTGGGCACTTACTGTAATACATTTAACATATGTTCTTGGGAATATTTTTATTCCCAAAGATTTTATATATGTGTTTTTAATTTATGCAAATGTTATTGAAATTTATATCTTCCTAAACAATATAGTGGTAGTATGTATACATCTACTTTGTTATTTCCTGTTGCTCCTAGTTGCCTTCAGCTGCCTGCCGTTCTGAGTAGTGCTGTAATAAACACCTGTAAATGTTTCCTCAGGGACCCTGCTGGCGGTGGACGGCTGCATTGTAGAGCACGTGCCTGTTTAACTTGACCAGATTACTTCCCCATGTTGCGGACTAGGCTGCACTGCTATCATGATTTGTTTTTCCAGTTCTGGCGGGTATAAAGTGGTATCTTACTGTCTTGCTTGCTTGCTTTTTTCTGATTAGGAGCATTGCTGACCATTGTTTTATATATTTGTTTCTATCATTTCCCCTTTTGTTGTTATTCATAACTTTTGTTTATTTTTACTGGGCTTTGTCTTTTTCTTGATGGTAGCAGTTCCTTATAGTTTTCATATCTTTTATTGCCAGTTTTGGCTGTCGCGTGTATCTGTTCTCTACCCCCAGTCTCTCATCTATCTAGCTGTTTCCTTTGTGATTCTCTCATTGTACAGGAATCTTAAATTGTAATATAATCACCCTAAGTTTTTCTCTATGGTTTATGGCTTGAGATCTTGTTTGATAGATCTTATCCCAACTCAGAGTTATAAAAATACTGCTACTACTTTTTATTTTATTAGCTCCATAGTTTTCCCTTTCCCTTTCCCATTTATGTCTTTAACATTTGGAATTTACTCTGTACTTGGAAATCTGGAATTCCAGTTTTACTTTTCTCAATATGATAAGCTGGTTTTTCCCATACCACCTACTAAGCAAGCTGTTTATTCTCTATTGATTTGTAATGTCATCTCCACTGTATACCAGCTGCTCATACTAGTTTGTTTCTGGGCTCTGCTTTTTGATGTCTGTAATGTGCCAATTTTTATCAAAATGTCTTTGTGGACTGTCTTAATATATGTAAAGTAAGTCTTGATGTCTTTTCTTATTTCTCCTCTTTTCCAGAGTTGATGTATCTACTCATGGCCTAATTCATCCATATAAGTACTATCTTTGAGTTTACAAAGTTTCTTGGTAAAAAAATATCTTCTGGAACTTATAGTGGAATAGCCCTGAATTTAGGCACTAATTTGGGGGATTCTTAATTTATCTACAATGTCAAATCATTCTAACAATGAGCACTTATTTTATGGTCTTCCTGATTTTAATTACATTTTATTTTGTGGTAATTATAGAATCACAGTCCTAAGAAACAATACAGGGAGAGTTCATGTAACCTTTACCCAGTTTCCTTAATGGTAACATCTTCCAAAACTATACTACAGTGTCATTACCAGGATATTGATGTTGGTATTATCTCCCAATTTCATTCAGATTTCCCAGTTTTACTTAGACTTCTGTGTGTGTGTTTAGTTCTATCCAGTTTTAATTTGACCATGGTGGTATTAGGCATGTAACTTTGTATAACCAGTCTCAAACCACAAAAACCTGCTGTGTTGCCTTCTATAACTGCACCCACATTCCTCCTACAGCCGTTCCCCTGCACCTTGTGCTTACCTCTGGTAGCCATTAGTATGTCCTCCATTTCTAAAAATGTGTCATTTCAAGAATGTTATGTAAGTGGGACAATATATTTTTCAATACAATTGTTTTTTTGAGGTTGGTTTTTTTCACTGAGACTAATTCTCTGGAGATTTGTCCAAGTCACTATATAGCAAGAGTTTGTTCCCTTTTATTGTAGAGGAGTATTCCATATAAGGATATGCCACAATTTGTTATACCATTCACTTGTTGAAGACATCTGGATTGTTCCTAGTTTGAGGCTATTACAAATAAAACTTCTGTGAACATTTTTTAATAGAAGTTTCTGGTGTGACTCAGTGGATTGAGCGTGGGCCTGTGAATCGAACGAAGGGTCGCCAGTTTGATTCCCAGTCAGGGCACATGCCTGAGTTGCAGGCCAGGTCCCCAGTAGGGGGTGTGCAAGAGGCAACCACACATTGATATTTCTCTCCCACTCTTTCTCCTTCCCTTCCCCTCTCTCTAAAAACATATAAAATCTTTTTAAAGAAGTTTTTTTGAACATATATACTTACACTCTATATGCATATATGTGTACTGTTATTTGAAACATTATAAACCATATACAAGTAAGTTTTAAACATCAAAAATAAATAAGAATACAAATTTTTATGTGGCTTAAAGCCAGTATTCTATTCAGTAAATAACAATAGCATCATCGCTGATATATGGGAATTTATAAGAATTAGAGAATGATAGTATTTAGAAGGTTATGTATAACCATATATAGTTTTAATGAGAATAACTTGATTAAAATGCTTATTTTTTAATTAAATTCTTGGTCTAATGCTTTGTGATGCAGGAATCTGATGGCTGTTAGGGGTTAGGGGTTAGACCATTAGGGTCTGGCCTAGGACTTTGTATTAGTAAAGCTTAATTTGTTTCTCATATTTTTCAAGAAAATAGCTCCTGTGTACTTTTTCAGAGTAGCACATTCTTCAAAGGTTAAGGTTCATTTCATCAGGAAGATAAAGATTTTTTTCATATACAGGTTTTTAAAACAGGGAAGACTAAGTTTTGAAAAATTTTTTTGTTGTTCAATTACATTGTCCTCTTTTTTCTCCCCGGGACTCCCCCCTGCCCTACCCACTCCCTACCTCCCACATTCAGTCCTCCCTGCCTCACCTCCACTGCCCATTGTCTTTGTCTGTGGGTCCTTCATATGTGTTCCTTGACTTGGCCATTCCTCTTCTGTTCCCCATTACCTGCCTCACTCTCCTCTCTGGCCACTGTCAGTTTGTTCTTTATTTCCGTGTCTCTGATTCTGTTTTGCTCACTTGTTTGTTTTGTTGATTAGGTTCCACTTACAGGTGAGATCATACGGTATTTGTCTTTCACTGCCTGGCATATTTTGCTTAGCGTAATGCTCTCCAGTTCCATCCATGCTGTCTCTAGAAGTTCCTTCTTTCTGCTGCGTAGTATTCCATTGTGTAAATGTACCATAGTTTTTTGACCCACTCATTTACTGATGGGCACTTAGGTTGCTTCCAGCACTTGGATATTGTAAATAATGCTGCTGTGAACATTGGGGTGCATAGATTTTTTTGAATTGGTGTTTAGGATTCTTAGGGTATAATTCTGGCAGTGGAATTGCCAGGTCAGAAGGCAGTCCCATTTTTAGTTTTTTGAGGAAATTTCATACTGTTTTCCACAGTGGCTGCACCAGTCTGCATTCCCACCAACAGTGT
>PVKM010014859.1:0-14180 GCA_004027735.1 Carollia perspicillata | reverse complement strand
GTGCATAGATTTTTTTGAATTGGTGTTTAGGATTCTTAGGGTATAATTCTGGCAGTGAAATTGCCAGGTCAGAAGGCAGTCCCATTTTTAGTTTTTTGAGGAAATTTCATACTGTTTTCCACAGTGGCTGCACCAGTCTGCATTCCCACCAACAGTGTATTAGGGTTCTCTTGTCTCCATACTTCTTGTTTGTTGATTTGGTTATGATGGCCATTCTGACCAGTGTACAGTGGTATGTCATTGTGGTTTTAATTTGCATCTCTTTGATGGCTAGTGATCCTGAGCATCCTTTCATATGTCTCTGGGCCCTCTGTATGTCCTCTTTGGAGAAGTGTCTGTTCAGGTCCTTTGTCCATTTTTAATTGGATTGTGTTTCTTCCTGGTGTGGAGTTGTGTGAGTTCTTTATATAATTTGGAAATCAAACCCTTGTCTGAGGTATCATTGGGAAATATATTTTCCCATAGTGTTGGTTCCCTTTTCATTTTGCTGATATTTTCTTCAGCCATGCAGAAGCTTTTAAATTTGATGTAGGTTATATAGGTAGTTAAAATATGAAGGAACAAAAGGATCCAAATCAAGACCATGGCTACATGCAGGAGGTTGAAAAGATTATTATTAGGGATGTGCATGTGGAAATGGGATCCTTTCATGGAGTTGCAAACAAAAAAAAGCATTCCTGGGGACCCATGCATGGGAGGTCGAGATGTGGTAAGATTTATTGGGATAGAAATAGAAGGCTGACCCCAGGTTCTCGGTGTCTCATCTCTGTAAGCCGCACTGTGGAAAAAGTCCAGCCTTGTCTTTATTACACCAGAAAAAGGCCAGTGTCCATAAATTCTGTGCCATGCCAAAGTGTAGTCTGGTTTCACTCCCTGTCCCCATCTGGCTAGCTTAATCTCTGTTCCCATGCTCTTTAACCAATCAATTTCCTGTTCTCTCTTGGGCTGCCGTTGGGTCCTTCTCCTAACCAATCCATTTCTTAGATTTTCTGGGATTCTGTGTTTCTTATTCAATCTGATCCTTTTCCCAGGCTAGACTCCACCCCTTATGGTCACCATCTTAGTTCCTACCGCACATGCCTCAAAGTAGAAGGACCTCTCCACTCCCGCACCTTCTTGGCTTCTACTGGGCGTGCATCTAGCAGAGGAATTTTCCCTTTATTGTTTACTTCTCCCCCCACCCCTCATAGTCCAGGGGAGTGGACCATTTATTCTCTGGAGAGATTGGAAAGCTGCTCTTTCTCACTACACGGGGGAAGGAAGGGTGTTAATCCCCTTGGCCAGGCAGTGCTGTGGTCCCTTGGGGTTCTGTGAATGCTGCAACTTCTAGCGAAGTAGGCTTATTATCTGATTCAGCTTCCTAGTTTATTAGGCTTGATATCTGATTCCCTCTGCTCCCTTTCTTTACTAATATCTAGCTACCTAGACTAACAGTGAGACTCAGAGGCAAGGGCCAATGTGGTGCACTGGCAGAGGTGCCACAGTGATAGTTTGGAAGCACATCTGGAACACTTGATGGTGTTTGGGAGCTAGGTCCAGAGCAGTGCGTGTCTGTTGGAGGGAGGGCAAGGAATATGGAATGGTAATAACTACACTTAAAAGAGTACTTACTAGGCACAGTAAGTACTCAAAAAGAGACATTTATTAAAGAAGATACAAGATACAAGAAACATTGTTCATAGGACAATGATGCCTCACTTCCATTCAAAGTAGGCACCTTAGGACCTCACACAGTTCTCCCAGTTGCTATTAGCTGCCCCCTTGTATCTTCCTGAATCTTCTCGACAGTCTGAAATATTTTCCCTTTCAAAGGTGTTTTAAGTTTGGGGAAAAGAGCACCAAATCTGGGCATAGGGAGGCTGAGTCACCTGGGTCACCAAAAAAACTGCACGAGACATGATGTACAAGTGGGCGCATTGTGGTGATAAAGCTGCCAGTCATCAGTTGCCCACAGCTTTGGCCTTCTGAATCATCCAAATAGTTCCCATGGAGGATTGTTCAAGCTTAACGCAACATGTGATGCAGATTTGTTACTCTACCCAGTCATTTTGAATGCGACAGCCACACACTACACATGCTCACTCAATGGTGTCTACCGCCCCCACTGATTAGTACAGTGAAGTTATCATTGTTCACACATGCGCATTCCAGTCCACTCTCCTTGGCCTGCCAGGTTACAGCGATGTCGTGCAAACTGTTCTTGTATTAACAATGGTTGGACTTTTTCCGGACAGACCTCATATGTATAGTTTCGATAAACAGGGTTATTTGTTCTTTTGTTTAAAACCAAATAAAGGAAACTCCAGAGTTGCTCCAGAACTTGCTTAAAGTTCCCAGCTGTTTTATTCAATTGTTTAGTAGGTAAGAGGCAGTCATTTCAAAGGGCTAGAGCTGACAAGGGTAGGAGTTAGTACAACACAATCTCTGGAATGTGGAGGGATGCCTACCCTGGTATGAAGTACGTGTTCGTGATGCATCTGTAGGCAACTTGTATATGTACCTTCTGCTGCTGCCCTTTCTTTGCTGCAGCTTGGTGACTCATATCCTGACGAGGCTCGGTTGGCAGGGTAGCTGTGATAATTTCTGCCCTGTATACACTGTCACCAGAGTGTGAAAACTGTGAAGGGACAGATGTTATGCTGTAGTCAAGAGACAGAGCCTTCTCTATGGCATTCCTCTGCTGTGGAATGTGTTTCGTTTCTCATTCAGTGTGGGAATGAGATGCATAAGTGGTCTTGCTTTTGTGTTGATTCTGGCAGGGTATTATTGCACAAGTGCGTGCCTAGCTGGTTTCATTTGTTAATATTTGAAGTAATAAATAGCAGTGAAGGCTGGGTTGAGACTCTGCTTAACTTTGTGACCCAGAGCAGCCCACTTGAGGTGGGGGATAGAGGAAGGCCTTTTAAGGTAGAGGTTTTTTAATTTTATCTTTTAAAAAAATCCTTACCCGAGCATATGTTTGATTTTAGAGAGAGGGAGGGAGAAAGAGAGGGGGGGAGAGAGATAGAGAAAGAGAAACATCGATGTGAGAGACAAACTTCGATCTGTTGCCTCTCATACATGGTGCTACTGGGGATTGAACCCACGGCCTGTGTGCTTTGAGTAGGGATTGAATTTTCAACCTTTTGGTGCATGGGACAATGCTCAAACCAGCTGAGCAACCCGTCCAGAATTTCATCTTTTAAAAAAATCAGCACTGGCTGGTATGACTCAGTGGATTCAGCGCTGGCCTGTAAACCAAAGGATCACCAGTTCAATTCCCCGTCGGGGCACGTGCCTGGGTTGCAGGCCAGGCCCCCAGTTGGGCCACACAAGAGGCAACCACACATCGATATTTCACTCCCTCTCTTTCTCGCTCCCTTCCCCTCTCTCTAAAAATAAATAAATAAAATCTTTTTAAAAATCAGCAATATGTGTATATGTGGGTTTTTAAATGATGTGTTAAAGACAACTAGGCCTTTAATGAAAAATAGTATCTGTCCCTATTTCTGATTTCCACTGCACACCCATTTTATTTAGCTCTTTTACTTATTCTGATATTTCACATTTCTAAATAATATTCTTTTAATGTATATCTTGATTTTTAAAGTTTTAGGGCTCATTTAATGGTCTTCCTTTATGTGTGTGTTATGTTTCAAGTAGGCTCTGACTCCTGGTGACTCTGAATGAGTGAGTTCACAATGCTCCGTCGTCAGTAGCCTGCTCAGCTTCTGTCGGGTCATGCCTATGGCTTCTTTTATGGAGTCAATCCATCTCTTATTTGGTTTTTCCCTTTTTCTGCTGCCTTCTATTTTTCCCAGCATTATTATTTTGTGTCTTTTTCCCAAAGAATCTTGCCTTTTTTATGATGTGCTTGAAGTTTTGCCGTTTTTTCCTCCAGCAATGTTTCAGGCTTAATGTGCTCTTTCGGATGGTCTGTGGTATCCACAGAGCTCTCCTCTCACACCATATTTCAAATGTATCCATTTTTTTGTCAGCCTTGTTCACTGTCCAAGTTTCACGTCCATATATAGTCATTGGAAATAGGAGAATATGGATGATCTCAGTCTTGGACTCAGTGATACATCTTTGCTCTTAGTGATCCTGATTCTTCCTCTGCCCACTTCTGAGTCTCAGCCTTCTCCTGATTCCTTGTCAGTAGTTTCCATTTAATTGATGATGTCATCATGGGGAGCAAAATTTGTAACAATTTTGATATCTTCATTCTCTATGTTAAAAGTATATTTCTTTTTTTTTAAGATTTTATTTACTTTTTTAGAGAGAGGGGAAGGGAGGGAGAGAAACATCAATGTGGGGTTGCCTCTCGTGCACCCCCTACTGGGGGCCTGGCCCCTGCAACCCAGCATATGTCCTGACTAGGAATTGAACTGGCAACACTTTGGTTCACATGGCAGCACTCAATCCACTGAGCCACACCAGCCAGGGCTTAAAAGTATATTTCGACTGTGATCATGAATTTTATCTTCTGGATGTTCTAATATAGTCCTGCTTTGACACTTTATTCTTTCACTGTCATCAGCAGTGGTTTCAGAATATTGCTATTTTCTGCCAGTAAGATGAGAAGAATTAAGCTCTGAATGTTCTTCTTCATAGTCATATACTCTTCCCCTCCTCCAATACTCCAAAATAGTTATATCACCACTTGTTAAATCAATGTATAGTTACTATGCCTGTATAACTAATTTTGTATTCGACCCACACGGTGAACTAAGGTTACATTTTCTTGTGTAACCTTGTTTTTTAAATAGTTAACAATTGTTTCTCTTTTCATTTGTTCTGATTCCTCTTTTTTTATACAGCTTGACTTTCTGGCAGAAATGAAAATCTCTTTTGAGTATGTTCAAACATTTTGGGTGTTTTACCAGTTCAGTGTTTTCTTAGTGATATACTGTATAAACCCTTCCAGTATCTTATGATAATCTGGCCTGAGAATTCTCCTTGCTCCTCTCCTATGTCCCCTTGTCTTCTGGTTAAACCAGTGTTGTATAAATTCTTGGTTTACTTCCTCATTTGATGAATCACTTTCTCCATATCTTCCCGAGAAAAGTGTGTGGGAAAATTTTTTTGAGATTTTGCATATTTGGAATGTCTTTAGTATACCCTTACCCTTGATTGATAGTTTGGCTTGAGATAAAATTCTCGGTTAAAAATAAAGTCCAGCCCTGGTTGGTGTGGCTCAGTGGATTGAGTGCTGGACTGCAAACCAAGTGGTCGCCGGTTCAATTCCTGGTCAGGGCACATGCCTGGGTTGTGGGCCAGGTCCTCAGTAGGGGACACGTGAGAGGCAACCACACATTGGTGTTTCTCTCCCTCTCTTTCCCCCTTCCTTCCTCCCTCTCTTCCCCTCTCTGTAAAAATAAATAAATAAATAAAATCTTAAAAAAAATGGAGTCCAGAAATTTTAAAACATTGCTTCACTATTTTTTGGTTTCCAGTGTTTTTGAGAAGTCCAGTGTCATTCTAGTTCCTGACTCTGAGAGACAGGTTGTTTTCCATGAAAGAGTTACCAATACTATCATCTGCAATTTTACAATGATATGTCTCAGTTGAATCTTTTTTCATTGATTATGCTGGATACTGAGTGAGTTCTGTCAGTGTAGAAACTCATTTCCTTCCGTTCTGGGACATTTTATTGTATTACTTCTTCGACAGCTTCTTCCCCTCTGTTTCCACAGTTCTTTCTGCTGTAACTCTTTTATTAGAATTGGACATCCTAGAAAGATTCATTAATTTTCCTATATTGTCCCCAATTTATTCATTGTATTACTTTTTTGGTTCTATTTTCTGGCAAAATTCTTCTACTTTCTATCGTACCATTTTTATTAAATTGTGTTTTAAACTACAGCTATCTTATTTTTAACTTCTAAAAGCCCTTTGGGCTCTGGATTTTTTTCTCCCTTTCTACCATATCCTGTTATTTCATGGATATAATATATAATCTTAATGCTGTCTGAAAATATTTTTGTTTCTTTGAAATTTTCTGTTACTTCAACATTATTTCTGTTTCCTTTAGTTTTCATTTTTCTGATTGTTTTGGTCTCTTTCCTTCATGTTAGAAGTGCTCTTCATTAAAGGTGGTATTTTCTATTCATATTTAGGACAGAAGCATTAAAATATTGACAGAAAGTCCTGTGAGCAAGGCTAGTATTTACCGACTGCTGCACATGACTGGAGAGCGATAGGGAGGGGGCTGCGCTTTCCACGGGAGAAGGAGAGCAGTTGTGTTTCTGGACTGAGTCTTCCCGTGAGCAGTGCTCTATTCTTCCTCGAATGTAACAGTAAAAGCCTGGCGTCAGCCCTTTGGGAGCTCCGTGTGGCAGCAGTACCAGGGAGCCCATCATTTGCTACGTAGTCTCTAACTTCAGTTTTTAATTTTCACACCATTGGCTCTCTTTGGTGCCCTCCAATATATCGATCTGCAGAGAGGAAACAATCATGTGGAGAAAGCCGTCAGTGGTGAAAGCCTTGGCAGTGTAGAGCAGGAGTGATAATCTGAAGGTCTCACAGCCCCTTTAACAGACTTTTTAACCAAGTTGCCTCTTCCCATTACCCAGGCGCACCCTCCAGGGTCACCACCCCCATTCCCGCACATGCATAACATGTGCACCATCAGAGGTTCCTGGTACCTCCAGTCCCTGAGCCTTTCTGCACAGACGAGGAGCTTGATTCTCACTGATTGCCTTCCAACCCTCCCTACTTGTTTGCCCCCCTCTCCCAGTTCCAGGGCTTAATTTTTAGCCTTATTTTCTGCCAAGTTATCTACTTTCCAGGTTTCGTCTTTAACTTTTGGAGGAGCAGGTAGATGGGGAGGATTGGAGCTGGTTTCTTATTGGTCTCTGTATCTAAGAAGAGGAGGTACCTAGGGAAGACAGACTACTGCCGTTTTAAGCAGAGGTTTGTTCTGTCTTGTGCGGGAAGGGCTGACCGTGAACCTGAGAGTGCCTCTGCTGCCCCATAGCTTGCTGTTAGGTAAGTCCACCCCTTTCAGAATTGTGAATGGGCGCCCTTAACATCAGCCACTGCAGCCTCCATTTTTTATGTCACTAATATTTCCCCTGCCTTTCAGTTGGCTTTGTTTCCTTCTTAAGATTCTTGTTTGTTATAGGGAAAGAAGATGATCAACTTACTAAAACTAACAGAATTTTCTAAAAAGATTTTATTCATTTATTTTTAGAGAGAGGGTAAGGGAGGGAGAAGCAGAGGGAGGGAAACATGGATCGGTTTCCTCTTGCGCGTGCCCTGTCCTAAACGGAACCCACAACCCAGGCATGTGCCCTGACCGGGAATCAAACCGGCAACCTTTTGCTTTGCGGGATGACCCTACCACCTGAGCTACACCCCATCCAACCTAGCCACGCCAGTCAGGGGAGATAGAAAGAATTTTAAAAGTGTTAGGTCTCCTGCAGATATTTGTGTTGTAAAAGAGGGTCAGAGTGATGAAGGGTATTAACTTTGCTTATCAGCGAATCAGTGCGGGAGGATGTGCTTGGGTTGTGGGTGGTGTAGGGAAGACATCTTGGCCTCCCAGAGATAGAGGAGTAAATATTTATGCCAGGCAAATAGATTGTATAGGCAAACCCCCACATTAGTTCACAGTTTAAAAGAAATTTTTACATTGCTTCTTTGCATTTTTATTTCTTGCAAATAGGTACTTGAAGATAAGTGTGAGATAGCTTGGACTTACTTAGATATTGTTTAGTTTCACAGAATTTTTTTTTTTTAAACTCGTTTTCAAGCCTTTGGCAACTATGTCATTTCAACAACCTGAAATGAAAGTTTATATTTATGGACTTAAGGATATTTTTAGCAGAAGGGTCGTTAGGGTTGCAAGTACTGAAGTTTAGATATTTTTATATTATACTGGAATGAGTCCTAAAACTTTGGGGTATAACATAAACATTCTGAATAGGATTAGAAGTTAGCTTGTGGTAAGAGATTTGATTATTGATAGCAGTTTTAAAAAGGAATATTGGAGAAGTTTGAATAAACTCAAGTTTTTAATGGTTATTTCGTTAATAAGAAAATAAACCATCTACCTACATATAAAGTAAATGTTCGAAAGTAAGAGGTAAAATGGAGAGAGATCTGGGAATCTTCCCTTAGCAACTGGAACTTTAGATGTAATGGTTAACTGCCACTAACTTGATTTTCACATAAAGATTTTAGTTCTCATGGCGGGACATTTGTTCTCTTTGAGGAGAGCAGTACTTTCGTTGTAATTTCCTTTTAATTAGATTTTAATAATCATATTAGCACATCTTTATGCATATGTAGTTCAAAACTAAAGGTAGTGCCCTGGTCGGGTGGCTCAGTTGGTTGGAGCATCATCTGTATACCAAAAGGCTTAGGGTTCTATTTCTAGTCGGGCACATACCTAGGTTGGGGTTTCAGTCCCTGGTTAGGGTGTGTACTGGAGGCAACCAATTGGTGTTTCTCACATCAATGTTTCTCTCTCTCTTTGCCTCCCCTCCACCCTTGCCCATAACTCACTCTCCTTTCCTTTCTCTCCTTCTGGAATCAATGAATATTATCCTCGGGTGAGGGCTAAAATAAGTAAATAAAATAATGGGGACAGACTCATAGATGGAGAGCAGGAAGATAGCTCTTGGCAGGAGGAGGCAGGCAGTGGAGGGATTGAGCAAAATGGAAAAAGAACTCATGGACATGGACAACAGGGTGGTGATTGTTGGTGGGAGGGTGGTATAAGGAGTCAAAATGGTAATGGAAAAAATACAGTAAAGATTAAATAAGAAAATAAAACCTATTGAAATAAAAAAATAAAACAAGGCAGCACACCTCATGATGAATACTCTACAGCAATCCTCATCTACTAATTCGAAGGCATCATTGCATCACAACCTTTCTCTCCACATTGGGTTACACACAGCTTAGTAAACATAAATTTTAAATCAGGACTGTTAAACCTCAGATTTTTTCTGCAGAATTCTGGGGATTCTTTCACAATGATGAGGCAAATTCTTCTTGGCATGTGGTTGCAAAGTAGTTAAATTTATAGTTTCTGCTGACTCTTCAGTATACTTTCCAAATATTCTGTGACTGTTCTTGACAAATACTGCACTATAGAGTGTTCGGAGAGGCTGAATGTGTTGCTAAGATGGGCTACTGATTTCTTTTTCTTCTTACACTTTTAAAAGTTTTTTCCTGCTTTTTTAGCAGGGACAGGAACTAGGGATCCTTACATAGGAAAGCTAAATATTACCACCTGCCTAATTTTACTGTTATTTTAATCTACTGAGGAGCAGACCTCTTAGTAGGAAAGGATTGTTTAGCCTGAGTGGGATCTTTAGCTGTCCTGTGCTGTGAAGTGATCCCAGGTAAACTGTGTGCTCTGGGGCCAGTCGCCCAGATTGCTCACCTGGAATGGTGTGTGTTCTCTTCTGCTAAGAAACCCAAGAGTGCAGTGTGGTATCACAGCAGTGCTGATGGAGCCTCTAGTATTGAGGTCTCTGGTTGAAGAGGTCATTAGTTTGGCCTGGAAAAAGAAATTAGCACCATATGGATTGTAATAATAATGTTGCTTTCTGATTATATAATCCATTTCATTCCTGGTAAGGGGGTTAGTATTCTCAGCTTTAGAGACAATAACTGATTTTGTTTTTAAATATTTTATTTATTTTTAGAGCGAGAGTAAGAGAAGGAGAAAGAGAGGGAGAGAAACATCAATGTGTGGCTGCCTCCTGCACATCCCCCACTGGGGACCTGGCCCGCAACCCAGGCATGCGCCCCGACCAGGAATCAAACCGGCAATCCTTTGGTTCACAGGCCTGTTCTCAATCCACTGAGCTACACCAGCCAGGGCTGATTTTTTTACTAGAAAATTACTGTATAGTTAGCTATATAAAACTACCTAAAGCTTATAACTTAAAACAACTACTTATCATATTTTATTCTCTGGATTGCACAGTTTTTACGTGAGGTTTCATCATTCTGTTGCAGTCAGAGATTGGTAGGAACTGTAGTCCTCTGAAGGCTGGGTTGGCCTTGGCATGGCATCTGAGATGGCTCACTCACACAGCAAGGGCTGCTTACTGGAGTGTTGCCTTATGGTCTCTCCTTGTGACTTGGGCTTTTCACAGAATGGCAGCTGGATTCTGAGAGGGAACCTCCCAAGAACATGTATTCCAGGAGGCAAGAAGCAGAAGCTGTCAGACTAGTTGAGGGCTGTGCCTAGAACCCAGCCTCACTCACTGCTGTCGTGTTCGATTGGTCAGAGCAATCGCAGGGCCTGCCTGGATTCAAGGGTGTGAGAAATGGACTCATCTTCTACCAGAGGAGTGTCGAGGTCACATTTTTGCAGAAGAGCACTTGGGATGAGAGATACCACAGTCATCTTTGGAAAATACCATCTGTTAGAAACCCTTGATTTAAAAAAAAAAAACTGTACCCTCAGCCTGGTGGCTTAGTTGGCTGGAGCATCATCCTGTGCACCAAAAGTTTGTGGGTTTAATCTGCGGTTGGGATGTACATGGGAGGCAACCAATCGATGTTTCTCTCCCACATAGATGTTTCTGTCTTCCTCTCCTTTCCTCTTTCTCAAAAATCAGTAAATACAAGGTCTGCCCAGAAAAACTCCAGCCATTATTAATATAATGAGAACAGTTTGTGTGACATCAGTGTAACCTGGCAGCCAAGGAGAGTGGATGGAATGTGCATGTGTGAACAATGACAACTTTACTGTACTGGTCAGTGGGGATGGTAGATGCCTTTGAGTGAGCATGTGTACTGTGTGGCCATTGAATTCAAATTGACTGAACAAGTAGATCAAGGAATCTGCATCAAATTTTGCGTTAAGCTTGAACGTTCCTCCATGGAAACTATTTGGATGGCCAGAAGGCTGCAGCTGTGGACAGCTGATGATTGACAGCTTCATCACGACTACGCGCCCGCTTATGTCAGTCTCATGCAGGGTGAAACATCAAAGCACCCAGGTGACTCAGCACCCACCTACAGCCCAGATTTGGTGCCCTGAAACTTCTGACTTTTCCCCAAACTAAAATCACCTTTGAAAGGGAAAAGATTTCAGACTGTTGAAGAGATTCAGGAAAATACAAGGGGGCAGCTCATGGCGATTGGGAGAACTGTGTGAGGTCCCAAGGTGCCTACTTGGAAGGAGACTGAGGTGTCGTTGTCCTATATACAATATTTCTTTTATCTTGTGTCTTCAGTGAATGTCTCTATTTTTCATATTACATGGCTGGATACCTTCTGGACAGACCTCATATATCTTTGGGTCAGGATTAAAAAAGATAACTGTATAATGCCTTAAAAGACTGTATTAGTATATTCTCTCATATATATTATATGTGTGTGTGTGTATATGCATATGTGTTGCATAAATATTATATCTATGTGCCTGTACATATAGTGTATATGTATCCATATGTACGTATATAATGTATATGTGATATTTCCGTATATACATTATACAATATACATTATACAGTTGACTCTTCAACATGCCCAGCACAGTCAAAAAAATCAGTGTATAACATTTTTTTAAATATTTTATTTATTTTTAGAGAGAGAGGAAGAGAGGGAGAAAGAGAGGGGAGAAACATCGATGTGTGAGAGATACATTGATCAGTTGCCTCTAACACACAGCTGGGAACCTGGCCTGCAACCCAGGCATGTGCCCTGACTGGGAATCAAACCTGTGACCTTTCGGTTTGCAGGCTGGCACTTAGTCTCCTGAGCCACACCAGCCAGGGTTGTGTATAACTTTTGACTCCCCCCAAACTTAGTTGTTCCTCAGTATCCTCAGGGGTTGGTTCCAGAACTTCTCGGGGATGCTCAAAGTCTGCAGATGCTCAAGTAGACTAATGTGCACAGTTGGCCCTCTGCATCCATAGACTGCCAACCATGGACCGAAAACAGTGTAGCTGTTTATTGAAACAAATTCATGTGTAAGTGTACTTGCCTAGTTCAAACCTATGTTGTTCAAGAGTCACATGTACTTGACTTTAAAAAAAGCACAAGCTTTTAATTAATGTTCATAAATTTCAAAGCCATCTGGCAGTTGAACTACCTTTCCTTTGCTGATTTGTGTTACCACACTCTCTGTGAAACTTTTTTTACATTTTTTTCTATTCTCAAACCTCTACCACCCGCTCCCGCCCCACTCACTGTCAGCTGATAGCCTTGCTTTTTATTTCCTTGAGACTAAAGCAACTAGAGGAAAAATACAATTCTCCACCAAATCTCCCAGCCACTCATGGCATTAGAGTATCCAGCCTAAGCAAAACCTTCCCTTTTCTGGAACCCAGCCTCTTTTAGGCTACTCAAGGATTTAACACCTGTGTCATCAAATTTTTTTCTCTCTACTAGATTATTCCCTTCAGTGTACAAAGAGCCTGAATTCTGTCCCTTGATCAAACAAACCTTTTCTGCTACCTTACTTCTTTGCTTCTAAATACTAAAAATTATGCAAAAGAATTGTCTGCACTCTGTCTTCATCTCTTCTCTTTCATTTTCTGTTTTTTTAATTTAAATAAAGTTGGTATACATTATTCGTTTCAGGTATATAATATAGTGATTTGACATT
This sequence comes from Carollia perspicillata, assembly GCA_004027735.1. Lineage (NCBI taxonomy): Eukaryota > Metazoa > Chordata > Mammalia > Chiroptera > Phyllostomidae > Carollia > Carollia perspicillata. Next base: position 1,618 of record PVKM010014859.1, on the reverse strand, counting down.
GATAGACCTTACGATGTGATCATCACATGGTCTAGTAACCATCTGTTACCATGAGGTTATCACAATGTTTTAAACTACATTTTCTTTCTTTTTCAGTCATTGTCTCACCCGGCCCCCCTTTCTGGTAACCATCAATTTGATCTCTGTTTTTATGAGTCTGTTTTTGTTCTTTGTTCATTTGTTTTCTTTTTAAATTACACATACAAGTGATATCATACGTTGGTCTGATTGATTTCACTTAGCACAATACCCTTTAGGTTCAGCCATTTTCTGTTCTCTTGTGAACTCACTTCATTCCATCAAAACTGCCCTTGTGTAGGTCAGTGATGGCCATTGTAATGTCAAATCCAGTGGTCAGTTCTCAGTCTATATTTTATTTAACCTCTCAATGCATTTGACAAAGTCTTCCTTAAAACCCTGTTTTTAGTACTGCTTTTTCTTACATCTTCCTGCTTACTCCTTCATTGTTTTCTTTGCTAAAAGCATCTGACTTTCCTGACCTCTAAATGTCAAATACCAAATTAGCAAATCCAAATTAAATCTTGTTTCCCTTTTTCTAATGTGTTAGCAGGCTAGAAAAAAAGAGTGATCTTTGGTTTTGTTGATTTATTTTTAAAAGTTATATTTTATTGATTATGCTGTTAACAGTTGTCCCAATTTTTTCTCCTTTACTCTCCTCCACCAAACACCCCCACTCCCACGGGGAATCCCCCACACCATTGTTCATGCCCATGGCTCATGTATGCCTGTATTTTTTGGACTATAAGACACACCGAGGTTTTAAAGGAGGAAAATAGGAAAAAAAATTTTTAAGTAAAAAATGTGGTAAAATATTTAATAACATAAATAATGTAATCTTCACCAATGTAAATGTAAACAGAACTCAAGAGCAGCATTAACAACCATTATTCCTCCCAAATTTGGGGTGGGGGTAGGAAAGTGCGTCTTATAGTCTGACAAAATACAGTAAGCACTTTGGCTACTTTATTTCCTATGCTGTACTTTACATCCCCATGGCTATTCCATAACTACTTATTTGCACTTCTTATTCCCCTCACCTATTTACCCGTCTCCCCATGCCACCTTCCCATCTGGTAGCCATCAAAATGCTCTCTGTATCCATGATTCTGTCTGTCTGCTTGTTTGCTTAGTTTGATTTTTAGAGTCAATTGCTAATAATAGATAAGTATTTATTGCCATTTTACTGTTTACAGTTTTGGTCTTATTTTTCCTAAATAAGTCCCTTTAACATTTCATATAATAATGGTGTGGTGATGATGAACTTCTTTAGTTTTTTCTTGTCTGGGAATCTCTTTATCTGCCCATCAATTCTAAATGATAGTTTTACTGGGCAGAGCAATCTTGGCTGTAGGTCCCTGCTTTTCATGACTTTGAATATTTCTTGCCAATCCCTTCTACCCTACAAAGTTTCCTTTGAGAAATTAGCTGACAGTCTTATGGGAACTTCCCTTATAGGTAACTAACTGCTTTTCTCTTGCTGCTTTTAGGATTTTTTCTTTTTCTTTACCTTTGGCATTTTAATTAAGATGTGTCTTAGAGTGGGCCTCTTTACATCCATCTTGTTTGGGACTCTCTGTGCTTCCTGGAATTGCATGTC
>PVKM010014858.1:0-28541 GCA_004027735.1 Carollia perspicillata | reverse complement strand
AAATGGAACTGCCTTTTGACCCAGCAATTGCACTGCTGGGATTATATCCCAAGAACCCTGAAACACCATTCCAAAAGAACCTATGCACCCCAATGTTCATAGCAGCACAATTTACAATAGCCAAGTGTTGGAAGCAACCTAGGTGCCCATCAGTAAATGAATGGATCAAAAAACTATGGTACATATATACAATGGAATTATATGTGGCAGAAAGAAAAAAGGAGCTCCTACCCTATGCAACAGCATGGATGGAACTGGAAAGCATTATGCTAAGTGAAATAAGCCAGGCATTAAAAGACAAATACCATATGATCTCACCTTTAACAGGAACCTAAGCAACTAAACAAACAAGCAAGCAAAATATAACCAAAGACATTGAAATAGAAAAGGGGATGACAGTATCCAGAGGGGAGAGGGGAGGGAATTTCAGGGAAAAAGGGAGGGGATTATTGGAACAAGTATAAAGGACACATGGACAAAAACTAAGGGGGGTGGAAATGGGAGGGAGGTGGGGAGCACTTGGGGGTGGACTCGACGGGAGTAAATAACAGAAAACTGTACTTGAACAACAATTTAAATTTAAAAAAAAGAAAAGAAAAGAAGATAAAGAGAAGGTGATCAAAGTATATGACTAAAGAAATTCAATTTACAATGGAAGATAGTAGGAGAGAAACAAACAAACAAACAAAAGCCCTTCAAAACAATTAACATAGTTGTAACAGTCTTTACATATCCATAATTGCATCAAATGTAAATGAATTAATTCTCTAATAAGAAAACATAGTGTGGCTGAATGAACATAAATAAGATCCAACTCTATGATGCCTACAAAAGACCCACTTCAACTGCAAGGACACACATAATCTTAAAGAAAAGGGATGCAAAAAAGATTCAATGTACATGAAAACTAAAAGAGAACATGGGTAGTTATATCAAACAAAATTGACTTTAGGTCCAAAACTGTAAAAAGATACACTGAAGCGGTTCAAGATCTTGAACTCACCTCCTCTGATAGACACAAAATCTGTAACTTCCTCTGAAAGACACCTGAAAACTGGAGGAAGAGACATTCCACAACAAAAGATAAAAGGACAGCATTAAGACAGGAAGGAGAGTCAGAGATGTATTCTCGCCATGGGAAAACACACACACATCCCAGCTGTAGCAATACACAGTTATGAGGAACCTCAAAATACTTGTTTCTTAGGATTGAGGGAGTTGAGCTCGACATCAAGCACCCAACCTTAAGATTTTATGCCCAAAATACAGCCCCTAGAATACCCTGTTTTGTATAAAATGATAAAACTGTTAGGAAGAGCTTATATGCACATCCACTTAACCTAGAAACCAGCACAAACACACAAGTGCAAAAACTGCACAAGTCATAGGTTAAGGGGACACACTTGGAGTACCTGCTGAAGAGGCAGGATTCAGTTGGGCCTCTCTGGGAATGGAGACATTGAAGGAAGTAATTTTTTAAAATAGTTTATTCATTTATTTTTAGAGAGGGGGAAGGGAAGGAGAAAGAGTGGGAGAGAAACATCAATGTGTGGTTGCCCCTCATGTGTCCCCCAATGGGGACCTGGCCTGCAACCCAGGCATGTGCCCCGACTGGGAATTGAACCAGTGGCCCTTTGCTTCACAGGCCCGTGCTCAATCCACTGAGCTATACCAGCCAGGGCAAAAGTCATTTTTGATATCTCACTCTATCTTGCTAATACCAGCACTGGCAGTTGTAATTTTGGTATTCTGCCTCTAACCTGCTAGTACCAGTGGGTATGGCCCACCAAGAGCCCCATTCAACTTTGTACCATGGATATAACTCATACCAAGTTTGGACATTGGCTTTGCCCACTAGTAGACCACAGTAGTCACAGACACACCTCACAGCAGGGATAGGAGCTGGCCCTCACAACTAATGCACCACAGCAGTCCCAGTCCAGTGTAATAACCTGGCTGGGCAAGACCTCTGACCATTCCTGTGCCACAGCTGTGGACCAGACACAATAGGAAGATGCATGCCGCCTACATAGGGCACACCCACTGAGCACCATGCACTGGTGGCCCACAGGACATCTCCTACATAGGGGCGTTTCTTTAAGTCTGGGAGAAGTACCTCATTAACCTAATGCGTAGAAATGAATGCAGAGAGTTAGGCAAAATGACAAAAGGAATACTTTTCAAATGAAAAGAAAAAACAAAACCTCATTTTAAAAATACTAAACTCTATGATTTAAAAATACTAAACTTGATAATCAGTTCAAAGTAAGCATCATAATGATGCTCGCCAAATTCAAGAGAAGAATAGGTAGTGAGAACTTCAAAAAAAAAGAAATAAATACTACATAAAAATGTCACTGGAGAGTTAAAAATGTAATAAAGGATCAATCACGTATAAACAAGTATAAAGATATATTTGTTATCAAATATATAATTGGGAGGGGGATCAAAACAGGTAAAGCTTTGAGATGTGTGCACTTTTGAGTTGCTATCAATTTATAACTATTTTTAAAATAGTTATAAAGACTGATATTTACATATGATGTTATATGTAAGTCTCATGGTAATCACAAGGAAATAAACTTATAGTAAATACACAAAAGTACATGAGAAAGGAATCTAAACATACCTATAAGTGGAACCCAATCAACAAAATAAATAAGCAAGCAAAATACAACCAGAGACATTGAAATAAAGAACAAATGCAGTTACCAGAGAGAAGAAGGGAGAGGGATAATAGGACATAATAAGGGAAGGGCCATTAAGGAACACATATGAAGGACATATGGACAAAGTCAAAGAGGGTAGGTTTGAGGGTGGGAGGTGGGGATGGGTGGGGCAGGGGGACTCACTGGGGTAAAAATGTAGACAACTGTACTTGAACAACAATAAAATAGCAACAACAAAACTAAAGAAAGCCATCAATCCAAAAGGGAAGAGAGAAAGGAGAGAAAGGAAGAAAGAAAGGGAAAGAAAGGAAAGAAATCAACTACAAAAACAATGAACAAAATGACAATAAGTACATTATTACCATTAATTACTTCCAATTCAAACAGATTATATTTGGTAATCAAAAGATTTAGAGCAGCTGGATACATTTTATATTTATTTTTCAATTACAGTTGACATGCATTACTATATTAGTTTCAGGTGTATAAACAGTGCTTTGACACCGAAGGACCCTGATAAGTCTAGTAACCATCTGTCACAATACTTAGTTATTACAATATCACTGACTATACTCCCTATGCTGTGCTTTATATCCCTGTGACATTTTATAGCTGGCAATCTGTACATCTTAATTCCATTCACCTTTTAAAATACATTTTTAAGTCCCCATCAATGCGCTCGCTATAGGAGATTCACTTCACAAGTAAGGACACACACTGACTGTAAAGTGAAGATATGAAAAAATATATTCCATGCAAATAGAAATGTAAAGAAAGCTGGAGTAGCTATATTTATATCAGACAAAATAGACTTAAAAGTTATATTAAAACCCAAAGAGAAGAATTTCATAATGATAAAAAATCAAAAGTACGCTAGCATTTCTATTCCTATCATTTTTCTGTGTTCCTGGCAAATAAACATCTGTCTTATACTAAAACCAAAATAAGATGTAAAACTTACAAATATATATATACACCCAACAGAAGAGCATCAAAATGCAAAAAGCAAATACCAACATGTGTAAAGAGAGAAAAATAAATTAGTAAAGTAATAGTAGGGGACTATATCATCCTACTTACATTAATTAATAGATCATCCAGAGAGAAAGTCAATAAGAAAATATATACCTTAAATGACACATTAGATCAGATGAATTAATAGACATATCCAAAATATTTTAGCTCCAAACAGCACAATATATATTTTTTGCAAGTTCACATGAAACGTTCTCCAGGACAGATAACATGATAGACTGTAAAACTAGTCTCAATACAAGAAGACTGAAATCATACCAAGGATTTTGTCCAACCAGATGGCATAAAACTAGAAGTCATTTATAAGAAGTAAATGAGAAAAAACACATTAATGTGTCCATGATGTGTCCACCTATACATCATGACTACATATCATGATACTGAACAACTAATAAGTTATCAAATATATCAAAGAAGATATCAAAAAGTCTAGAGATGAATGAAAACAGAAATACAACAAACCAAAATGCATGGGATATAAAACAAGTGGGTCTGAGGGAGAAGTTCATAGCAATTCAGACCTACTTCAGGGAACAAAAACATACATTCAAATAAATGATCTAACATTACACCTTGAAAAAACAGAAAAGGAGAACAAAGGCAAAAATTAAAAGGAAGGAGATATTAATGATCACACCAGAAATAAATAAATTAGAAACTAAAATGACTACAGAAAAGATCAATGCAAATAAGAGCTGTTTCTTCAAAAAGACAAAATTAAACTTTTAACTATTTTAAGCAAGAAAAAAAGAGATGGCTTGAGTAAATATCAGAAATAAAAGAGAAGTAACAATTGATTCCACAGAAGTACAAAGAATCATGAGACTACCACAAACAATCTTATTCCAACAAATTGGGCAATTTAGAATAAATGAGCCCTGGCTGGTGTGCCTCAGTGGATTGAGCATCAGCTTGTGAACTCAAAGGTGGCCACTTCAATTCTGAGTCAGAGTTCATGCCTGAGTTTCTGGCCAGGTCCCCAGTCATGAGATAGGAGAGGCAACCAACTGATGCTTCTCTCCCTCCCTTCCCCCTCTCTGAAAATGAATAAGTAAAATCTTAAAAAATAATAAATGAAAAAAATTCCTAGAAACATGCAATCTCCCAAAACTAAATCATGATTAAGTAGAAAGTGTAAAGAGACCAAATATTGGTAAGGATATTGAAACGGTAATCAAAAAACCTCCCAACACCCAAACAAACAAAAAAATTCAGTGCCAGATGGCTTCCTGGGTAAAATCTAGCAAATTTTCACAGAAGATGTAATGCCTGTTTTTCTCAAATTCTTCAATAAATATTAAATGGGAAGCCAAGCATCCAAACACATTTTACAAAGCCAACATTTTTCTGATACCAAAAGGAGACAAGAACAATCCCCCAAAATTGCATGCCAGTGGACATAAATAGAAAAATACACAACAAATTATTAGTGAACCAAATCCAACAATACATTAAAAAGATCATACACTATAATCAAGTAGAATTTATTCCAGGGATATAAGGAGGTTTGAACATCCACAAATCAATCAATTTGATAAACCATATTAACAAATTGAAGGAATAAACTTATATGATTATTTTGATAAATCCAGAAAAAAGTATTTGACAAAATTCAAAATCTATTTATGACAAAATATCTCAACAATATAGGTAAAAAGGGAACATACTTCAATACAATACAGGTCATATATAATAAACCAACAGCTAACATAATGGTATAAAGCTAAAAGCTTTTCATTAAAGATCTTGAACCAGCCAAGAATGTGCACTCTCACCACTTTTATTTGACATAGAATTGAAAGTCCTAGACAATAAGAAAGAAATAAGCAATAAGAAAGAAAAATAAATAAAATGCATCCAAACTGGAAAAGAAGTATAATTTTCACTAGTTGTAGGTAACATGATTCTTTATACAAAAAACCCTAAAGTCTCTACAAAAAAAAAAAAACTCTTAAAATTAATAAGTATATTGAGTAAAGTGGCAGGATATAAAATTAATATGCAGAAATATGTGGTATTTCTATTCACTAGTAAACTATCAGAAAGAGGAATTAACAATCTCATTTAAATTACATCAAAATAATAAAATATTGAAGAATAAATTTAACAAAAGGGCTGAAAGACCTGTACATAGAAAACTCTGATGCATTGAAGTAAGAAACTGAGGAAGACCCAAATAAATGGAGAAATATTGTGTGCTCGTGAACTAAAAAAATTGTATTTTTCAAATGTTCATGCTACCCAAAGCTATGCATAGATTCAATGCAATCTCTATACAAATTTAAGTGGCATACTTCTCATAACTGGAAGAAATTCTGTAAAACAAAAGCAATCTTGAAAACAAAGATAAAAATCTTTGATATGGAAAAAACATACCACAAAACTATCATAATCCAAGCAGTATGGTATTAGGGAAATATATTTACATAGATTGATGGGACAAAAATTGAGATCCCACAAATAAACTCACACAGATATAGAAAAGTAATCTACAACAAAGGAGGAAAGAGCATACAATCGAAAAAGGACAGTCTCTTGCATAAGCAGTGTTGGGAAAATTGACAGCCACATGTAATAGAATGAAACTAGATCAGTGACTCACGCTATGCAGAAAGATTAACTGAAAATGGATTAAAGACTTAAATGTAAATGTAAGACTTAAAACCATTAAATTCATAGAAAACATAGTCAGTAAGCTCCTTGATGTCAATCTTAGTAATGGTTTTGTTAATCTAATTCCTAAGAGAAGGTACACAAAATAAACAAATGGGACTACATTATACTGAAAGATTCTGCACATTGAAAGAAACCATCATAAAAATGAAAAACAGTCCACTGAATGTGACAAAATATTTGCAAGTGATGTAAAATAAGGAGTTAATACCCAATATGTAAAAAGTACTCATACAACTCATCTACAAAAAAATAATAATAATCAAACAACCCAATTTAAAAAATGGACAAAGGACATAAACAGTCATTTCTCCAAAGAAGATATACAAATTGCCCAAATACACACAAAAAGATGTCGACATCACTAATTATTAGGAAATGCAAATCAAAATCACAGGAGCTTTCACCTCACAAATGTGAAGGTGGCTATTACAAAGAAAACAAAAAATAACATGTTGGAGAAGACGTAGAGAAAAGGGAACCCTCTTGCACTGTTGGGAGGGATAAAAATTGATGCAGCCACTAGGGAAAACAATGTGGAGGTTCTTCAAAATATTAAGAATAGAACTACCATATGAACCATCTCCTCCACTTCTGGGTATCCACTGAAAGAATGAGAAAACATTCATTCAAAAATGTATTTGCACCCTTATGCTTATTGTAGCATCCTTCACAACAGCCAGGTTATGGAAACTACCTTAATGTCCACTGATAGATGAACAGATAAAGAAGAAGTGATATGTATATATGCAATTAGATACTTCTTAGCAATAAAAAATAAAATTTTGTTATTGTAACAACATGAGTTGACTATTAAGATATTATGCTAACTGGAATAAGTCAAACAGAAAAAACAAATATTTTATGATTTTATTCATCTGTAGAATTTAAAAGAAGCAAAAACAACCAAAATAATAAGCTCATAGATATTGAGAACAGATTCGCAGTAACTAGAGGGGAAGCACATGGAGAGTGGGCATAATGGGTGAAGGGAGTCAACTGTATGGTGATGGATGGTAACTAGACCAGTGATGATGTTCACCTTGTAATATATACAGATTACAATGCTGTATAACTGAAATTTATAGAAGATTTTAAAAAACTTATCAGAGATAAATAAAGTCATTATATAATTATAAAGTGATCAATTCATCAAGAGAATATAATGATTGAAAATATATATGACCCAATATCTGAGAACCAAATATAGTAAGCAAATATTTACAGATCTGAAGATAGTAATATAACAAAAATAATAGATGACTTCAGTACTAAAGACAGAATCAAAAAGGAAACATTGGATGTGACAGGTAATTTACAAGAAATGCACATAATAAACATGTGCAGAACATTCCATCTAGTAGCAACAACATACATACTCTTCACAAGTGCAGAGGGAATATTCTCCAGAATAGATCATATGTTAGTTTACAAAGCAAGTCTTAACAAATTTTAAAGATTGAGATTATACCAAGTATCTTTTCCTATCACAACACTATGAAACTAGTAATCGAATCACAGAAGGAAAGTTGGAAAATTCTCAAGTAGGTGAAATTAACAAAACACTCCTGAACAAGCAAAGAGTAATGATAAAATAAAAAAGGAAATAAAAAAATCTTGAAACAAACCAAATGGGAATACAGCATGCTAAACTTTATGGAATGCAGTAAAAGCTGTGCTAATATAACTATTCATGACTATATTAAAAAAATAAAGATCTCAAGTAAGCAATACAATCTTATAACTCAAGAAACTAGAAAAGCAAGAACAAACTAGGCCCAAATTTAAAAGAAGGAAAGAGATAACAAAGATCAGAGAAGAAATAAAGTAAAAATAGTAAAACAAAAGAAAAATCAATAAAGCTGAGGGCTGAATTTTTGAAAACATAAACAAAATTGACAAACTTATCATTAAACTTACCAAGAAAAACAGAGGACTCAAATACAGTCATGAACTGCATAACAACATTTCAGTCAATAATGGGCAGCATAAGCAACAATGGTTTTAAAAGATTATAATGGATCACAAGCAAAACCTTGTGAAGGAAAAGACTGGGTCCGATGACAATGTTTAATTACTGCTAGTTCTAAGTGGTTTAAATAGATGAGAAGCCCCACCTGGCTGTCTACGCATTGTGTGCTTGTCTACAGCTAGGACACATAGTTGGCAAGGGAACGGGAGGAGTGAACTAGGGAGTGCAGGATCTGCCTTCTGACAGCCCACACTCACTCCTACACTCTCACACACACACTTGTGAGCCCAGAGCACTTCCTTTCCTTCTGTTTCTGTTTCTTTCTATTCTCAGTCTTTCTTATTCTCCACCTGTCTTGCTCTTTCTTTCTCACTCACTTACTTTCACTTTATTTCTTTCTCCCTCTCTTGTCTCCCACCTCTCTTTTATTATTTCTATCTCAAACATTTTCTCTCTGGGTCGGTTTCAATCTCTGGTCTTCTTTTCTGTTCCCTTCTCTTCCTTCCCTCTTTACCTTCCTTTCTCTCTTTTGTTAATGTTTACACTTTCTCAGATAGTATCTGCTCCAAAGACTTCCCCATACCTCCAACGCATAAGCATATGCACATATCTTCTTTTACACCATATTTCACTGTACATTTCCTATATTTAGGTATGTTGAGACTAAATACACAAATACTATTGTTATTTAATGTCACAAATATTTGGTGTTACAGTTGTCTACAATATTAAGTACAGTAACATACCGCATAGGTTTGTAGCTTAGGAGCAATACTGTATAGCCTAGGTGTGTATTAGGCTGTACCACCTAGGTTTTTGTAATTACACTCCATAAGGAGAGGACCTTCCAGAAACTAGAATTACCTTCTGGAGAGTGGATCCATTGTAGTACAAGCTTACCTCATTAGGTCAGTGCTCTAGGAACCCATCTGTATCAGTGTACCAGTTGGCATTGTTGTGAGAGGCTGCATTTAACTTCAGTGAATTTTTATTCAAAGGCTCAACAAATTTGCCTGTTTCATGATGGGTGATTTATGAGCACACCTGCCCACACAGCACTAAGTGTTTAGCAGTTTTTTACCAAAAACATCATAACACCCCATTCCCCACCCTCCCTACTCACCCAATCTTTCCTTGAGCAACTTTTATTTTTGTTTTCCCATATGAAAAAAGTTCTCAAAGGAAATGTTTTGCCAGTGTGGATGAAGTGAATCAACAACAAAAAAAATGCAGAAACACTAAAAGGCATCGAATTCGACAAGTTCAAAAACTTTTCAACAGCGGGAAAAAAACATCTCCACAGGTGTATTGCATCAAATGGAGAATATTTTGAAGGTAACTGAAGTTTATAGAGCTAAGAATTAAAAAAAACATTTTTTATATAAATAAATACCTTTTCTTGAAGGTCCCCCCTTGGATGACATTATCAAAATGACCAAATAATACAATGTCTGTCCAGAAGGTATCCAGCCATACAACAGAACAAATAGAGACATTTACTGAAGAAGATACAAAGATACAAGAAATATTGTACCTAGGATGGTGACACTTCAGTCCCCTTCAAAGTAAGCATCTTGGAACCTCACACAATTCTCCCAGTCACCACCAGCTGTTCTATTGTATTTTCCTGAATTTCATCAATAGTCTGAAATCTCTTCCCTTTCCAAGGTAATTTTAGTTTTGGGAAAAACCAGAAGTCATAGGGTGCCAAATCTGGTCTGTACAGGGGTGAGTCACACAGTCACCTGTGTGATTTGATGTTTCACCAAAAAATACTGCACAAGATGTGATGCATGAGTGGGCATATTGTTGTGATAAAGCTGCCAATTACAATTGTCCATACTTGCAGTCTTCTGAATCACCTGAATAGTGTCCATGCAGAAATGTTCAAGCTTAACACAAAATTTGATGCAGATTCACTGTCCTACTTGCTGAGTCATTTTGAATGTGACAGCCACACAGTATACATGCTACTGCCCCCACTGACTAGTACAGTGAAATCATCATTGTTCATGCAGGTGCATTCCATTCCTCTCTCCTTGGCTACCAAGTTATATCAATGTCTCACAATCCATTCTCATGATATTAACAATGGCTGGACATTTTTCTGACAGACCGCATATAGTGACATATTTCTCAGAATGTATCCCCGTCATTAAGTGACACATGACTAAATAAAACTATAAGTGAAAGAGGAGATCTGTTCTTTCACTTGGGCTATATTTCTTTGTCTGGGTGTTATATTGTAAGGAATAGAGCCTAAGGTATTCACCAGGGTGGGGCAACCCCCTTAGCTGCCCTGTGGGGCTGTATGTGAGGGAGGGATCAGAGAAGGAACAATTCCATTTGCTCAACTCTTGCCCCACTTCAGTCACTTCCCCAGCTACCCACAAGCCAATTACAGTCTTTTTGGTGCTGATTCCCAGGTGAGTGAGTTTGTATACTTTCTAAGACCCCACGGGTTCCTCTGATGTACTCACCTAGGAGATTGGGAGTTTCTCTTGCTGCCACAATGCCCACAAGTCTTTAAAGCCAGAGGTTTTGAGTCTTTATTTCCCCACACTCACACCCTGGGTTGCGCTATCTGTCTTGCTCCCCAGTTGTTTCTCCCAGTTTATCCATACATGAAAAAGAACTAAATGATAAGTAAATAGCCAATCTGTCAGATGCAGAGTTCAAAACACTGGTAATCAGGGTGCACACAGAAATGATTGAGTAAGGATGCAATATAGAGAAAGAAGTGAAGGCTCTACAAAGTGAACTAAAGAAAAATATACAGAAAATCAACAGTGAAGAGAAGGAAACTGGGGCTCAAGTCAACCATTTTGACCAGAAGGAAGAAATAAACATTCAACCAGAACAAAATGAAGAAAAAAGAATTGAAAAAAAAAATGAGGAGAGGCTTAGGAACCTCTGGGACTACTTTAAACATTCCAACATCTGAATTATAGGGGTTCCAGAAAGAAAAGAGGAAGAACAATAAATTGAAAACTTATTTGAAAACATATGAAGGAGAAATTCACTAATTGGAAAAAGGAAATAGACTTGACGATACATCAAAAAGATTACATATCATGATTAAGTGAAATTTATTCTAAATAAAAAAATGGTTCAAATTCCATTAAACAAACATAATAATGCACATTAACAAAATGAAGGATAAGTCATATGATCACTCACTTGATGTAGAAAAAGTGTTTGACAAAGCTCTATATTTTGTTATGATAAAAAAACTCTCAGAAAACTGAGTATAGAAGAAATGTACCTCAATGTACTAAGACTATATATGACCAACTCTCAAATAACATCATACTCAATAATGAAAAGCTGAAAGCTTTTTCTCTAAGATTAGTAAAAAGACAAGGATGTCCCATCTAAACACTTTTATTCAACAAAATATTTGAAGTTATAGTATGAACATTAAGAAAAAATGTATATATAAGGCATAAATCAGAAAGGAACAATTAAAACTGTCACCACTTTCAAATGATATAATATTATATGCACAAAACCTGAAAGACTCCATAAAACTCCACCAAAATAATTGATAAACAAATAAAGTTATAACATAAAAAATCAATCCAGAATATCTGCTAGACATTTATACACTAATAACAAACTATCAGAAAAAGAAATTAATAAAACAATTACATTTAAGCCCTGGCTGGTGCAGCTCAGTAGCTTGAAGCATTATTGCCTAAATGGAAAGGTCACAGGTTCAATCCCTGGTCAGGGCACATACCTGGATAATGGGTTTGGTCCAAAACAGGGTGCATGTGAGAGGCAATAGAACAATGTTTCTCTCTCACATCAGTGTTTCTCTCTTTCTCTTTCTTTTTCCCTCCCTCTCTCTCTAAAATCAATAAGCATGTCCTCAGGGGAAGATTAAAAATAAAATAAAAGAACAACTACATTTAAAAATAAAATACCTATAAATAAATTTAACCAAGAAAGTGAAAGATCTGTGCACTAAAAATTGTAAGACACTGGTGAAAGAAATTGAAGAAGGCACAGATAAATGAAAAGATATCTGTACTCCTGGATTCTAAAAATTAATATTGTCAAAAATTCATATGTTGCTAAGCAGTGATATTGTTTACCAAAACAGACAAAACACTTCTAATATTTGTACAGAACCACAAAAGTACCCAAACAGCCAAAACAGTCTTGAGAAAGAATAAAGCTTACCCACACTTCTGATCTAAAACTATTATACAAAGCTATCATAATTAAAACAATATGATATTGGTCTGAAAACAGACACATAGATCACCAATTTTCAGCCACTGCAAAAAATTTTAAAACACACAATATCTGGCTATTTTGTCAAGGAAACTAACATCTCTTCCCTTAGATTGTCAAATAAAAAAGAATAACAACAACCAACACAACCATAGCCATCAGGTGTGAATGAATCAAAAATACACATATTTTTTGTCAGATTAACAAAAAATATATATTTGTTGGTGTGGTGTAGAATTTTAGTAATTAGTTTATGTGCTTCATAAAGGTTGAAAAAGATGAGAAAGGTTGAAAATCACTGGTCTAAAGGAGAAAACATTAAGGATCAAGCAGCTTCTTCTTTAGGTTAATTTTGCCATTATGTTAATACTGGATGCATTTAAAAAAATATTTTATTGATTTATTTTTAGAGAAAGGGAAGGAATGGAGAAAAGGAGGGAGAGAAACATCAATGTGTGGTTGCCTCTTGCATGCCCTCTCCTGGGAACCAGGCTGGCAACCCAGGCATGTGCCCTGACTAGGAATTGAACTGGCAACCCTTTGGTTTGCAGGCTTGTGCTCAATCCACTGAGCTACACCAGCTAGGGCTGGATGTATTTTTTGACATGACATATTTTGAAAAATATGAAACAATACTTCTGCTGAAAGTCATGGCTCTTTGAGGTCCTCATAACAATGTAAGTACTATATATAACTACTGGAAATCTACCTCAGTATTAAGCAGTGACACTTTGAGGAGGCAGGGATATAAATACCAAATTAAAATCCATGAAGACCAGAAATTCCAAACTTTATTTGGTAGGAGCAAAGTCTTATACTTCCAAGTATTTACTGAACTACATTGTTTTTCAGTTTCTCAAAAATGTTTTTTTTTTTCTGCTCACCCTAAAGTCAACTAGACTAATGAAGAAAAATCTCTGTAAATTACATGCTAGACCAACAGCCTCCATTTCTAAGACTTCACTATTGAAAAGTACCTTCACAAATAATACCTGATATGTAGGCTTAAATGAAGAAAACTGCTGAACACAAGTTTTGCTAAATAGGGACTGCTTGACTGTTACATGTTAAATGCAGACTAGAAAAGAGACAAAAAAAGTTTCTTGGAGGAACTTTTCAAGAGAAGACACTAATAAGTTCATCACTTACAGATGTTAAATACCTGACTAGAGAGAGACAAATAAATAATACAGCAACCAAATGAACCCATTCCTCTTCCTGTGTAACTTCCTAAGGCTATAGCCAAAATCCCTCTGTGATTGCTGTCCATGAGGAGGTGGGCAGCAGAGCATGCCTAAGTGAAACTAAGACTGCATTAACTCAAAGGAACATCTTACAATGCTGGATGTAAAGGAGCCTAGGAAAGAGTAGGCAGGTTGCTCAGAATAAGGTTAGCCTTCTTTGTTGCTCTTCTGTGTCATGCAAAAGAGAATCTTTCCAGGGATTTCAAGATGGTGGAAAAGTTAGTAGAAGCTACACTAACATCCTCCCAGAGCCAAAATGGAATTACAACTAATTTGTAGAGAAATCATCCCAAATAACCAATTGAAGACAGGCTGAAGAGAAGTCTCATAAGCAAGAATTTGCAGAAGAAGCTATATTGAGACTAATAGGAAGGGTAGAGATGTGAAAAAGGCTGGCTCTGTATCCACAGAGAGCAGCTGAGGTTCCAGAAAGATATCTCAGCTTCAGGGATTTCCCTGAGGAACATGGGATCTAAACCTCAAGCTAAGATCTCCAGTCCAGAGCACTACAGCCAAGAAGAGGTGCCCACATAATATCAGCCTGTAAACAACAGTAGGTTGCTGTCTTCCAGGGATAGATGGGAGTCTACTAGAGACACAGGAACCCTATCAAAGGGCCAAGGCACAAAAATTCCATTTGCATCCACCCACACTGGGCTTCAGAGGATGGAGGGTGGAACAGGCTAGAGTCACCTGAGCAGAGTCCAGAAGTTATGGTTCTGGGTAGATAGCTAAAGAAATAGCCTCCAGGATTCCTGTGCTGAGTCATTCTTCCATACTGTAGATACCATCTTTTTTGAGTGGAGCAGTCCCTTCCATGTGACATCAGCCTTGGGGAAAGCAATTGCCTGTGCCCTCTGAAATCCCTCTCACACCACCTGTGGAACTTAGGCCCTGCTGAGGAGTCAGCTATCTTGGGCAGGGTGTAGAGGTGGGGACAGTCTCAGGGGGTGTCAGCATAATTTCCCATGAAACTGACAAGTGCTTCCTCCTCACAGGATATCCAATAGAACCACCCTCCCAACTTCCTGCAGACTCAATTTCCAGGCTCTGGAGGACCCATCCACCCAACTTTTAGTGGGTCTAGCCTGCTGAGGTTGAGGCAAAATCCAAGACAGATTGTGTCTTATTGTTGTGGGCCAGGGAACACACCCCCACCTTCCCTGAAGCCAGACCAACACCTCACCCTCAGGGGAGAAACACTAAACCTATTTTTTGAACTCCATCAGTGGCTGTTTTAGTGAATGAACCTATTAGGCAGTCAGCAGGTAGGGTCAGGAGGAGGTGGATATCAGGATACTTTGGAACTTTTGCTGATCTGCCTCCTGGTCCAGTGCTGGAGAAAGTTGATTTTGGTGCAGAGCTTGGTTCTTCCCCATGTGCACACAAGCCCAGAAGAGGCAGTCACAAACTGTGGATCACTTGTAGCTCCAGACAGGTTGCCAAGGGCCAGACACAGACAGTGTCTGACATTGACTGCACCAGAGTCCCTCCTAAGAGTCCCAGAACCAACATACCTACTGACCAGCACTAGAAAACATCATAGCATGATCCAATAAGTTTCACAAACAGCATATCCAAAGATAGATATCAACAGGCAAAAAACACTGTTGAGACAAATCTCCTTCATGTGGTCAGAACCTGCACAGCAGATCACATAACATGGTCATAGTTGAGTCCAATAGTTAGCCAACCTGAAGCTCAGTTCTACATAGAATTTAGCAATTGACATTCAATTACAATAGGAAGGACGGCATAACCCATAGAAAAGACATTTCTAGAGCATCCAGCTAAGGTGATCAAGGAGGCTATGCTACTGGGTCCCTCAGGATGCCTATCACATAAGGCCACCCCAAGAAGACTACAATTCATAGCAGACCTATCTAATATATAGAAACAAACACAAAAAGTCAGTTAAAATAAGAAAAAGAACAGGTTCCAAATAAAACAAAAGAGCTATGCAATGACAACAACAAAAACAACAAAAAAAGAGCTATGTAAAATGGAGGCAAATAATTTATCAGACATAGAGGTCAAAGTAATGGTTATAAGCCTTCTCAGGAGACTTAGTAAGAACTACAAGAGCATGAAGAAGTACATGGAAACCATAAAAAAGGGAAAATCGGAAATTGAGAATATAATATCTAACATGAAGAATACACTGGAAGGAATAAACAGTAGGTTACCTGAAGCAGAGGATCAAACCAGCAATATGCAAGACAAGGTAGAAAAAGCACCTAATAAGAGTAGCAAAAATAAATAAAAATTTTAAAAAACAAGAATAGTTTAAGGGATCTTTGGGACAACATGAAGAATATATCTGCATCATAGGGGTACCAGAAGGAGAAGGGAGAGAGAAAGGAATCAAGAACCTATTTGAAGACATGATAACCAAAAACTTCCCTAATCTGGTGAAGAAAAAACACACAAGTCCAGAAACTACAGAGTACCAAACAAGATGAACTCAAATAGGCCCACATCAATACATGTAATTAAAGTGGCAAAGGTTAAAAACAAAGAAAGAATCTTAGCTTCATGAGAAAGACAGTTAGTTACATATAAGGCAGCTGACGTAAGGCTTTATTTTCAACAGAAATAGAAGGAGTAGCATGAAATATCAAAGTGATGAAAAGCAAGAACCTACAACCAAGACTATTTCACTTGGCAAATCTATTATTTAAAATTGAAAGAGAAATTAAAAGCTTTCCAAAACAAAACAAAAAAATCTAAAAATGTTTGTTACTATCCAACCAGTGTTAAAAAAAATGTTAAAGGGCCTGCTGGAAGAAGAAAGAAGGAAGAAGGCAGATGGAAGAAGGAGGAAGGAAGGAAGGAAAGAGGAAGGAAGGAAGGAAGGAAAAGAAAAAGGTGGAGGATTAGGAGGTAGGGGAAGAGTACAGGAAAGAGAAGAAGTAGAAGGGAAAAGGAGAAGAGGGGGAAGAGGAGGATTAGGAAGGGAAAGGGGAACGAAAAACAGAGGTACATAGTTAAAAGAATAAAATGGCAATAAATATGTACCTATCAATAATCTCTTTAAATATAAATGCCTTGAAAGCTCTAATCAAAAGACATAGGGTAGCTGAATGGATAACAAAAGCATGACCCATACATATGCTGTCTACAAGAGACTCATCTCAGAACAAAAGACACATTCAGTCTAAAAGTAAAGTGATGGAAAAAAGATATTTTATGTAAATGAAATGATAAAAAAGCTGGGGTAGTACTACTTATATCTGACAAAAAAGATTTTAAAACAAAAGCCACAGTAAAAGAAAAAGAAGTGGGACATGACATAATGGTAAAGGGAGTAATCCAACAGGAGAATATAACCCTTGTAAATATTTATGCACCCAACATAAGAGCACTTACATATATGTAAAGTGAATTTTGATGGGCATAAATGTAGAGACTGACAATAATATAGCCAAAGGATGGGATTTTAATACCCTATTGACATCGATGGATAAATCATCCAGACAGAAAATCAACAAGAAAACAATGGCCTTAAATGATACAACATCAGAATAATTTCACTGATACCGTCACAGCAGTTAACCTCAAAGCAGCAGGATATACATTCTTTTCAAGAGCACACGGAATGTGTTTTTAGGATAGAATATAAGTTAGGCTTAAGACAAGTCTTAATAAACTTAAGAAGTTTGAAATCACTCCAAGCCTCCTCTCTGACCATAATGGAATGAAACTACATATGAATTGCAAGAATAAAAACGAAAAACATGCAAAGACATGGAGGCTAGATAACATGTTACTAAACAATAAATGGGTTAGCAATGAGATCAAAGAAAAAATTCTAAGATAACTTGAAACAAATGAAAATCAGAACACAACTAAAAATCTATGGGACACAGCAAAAGCAGCCCTGAGAGAAATTCATAGCATTATGACCTACCTTGAGAAACAAGAAAAATCTCAAACAATTTAACGTTATGCTTAAAAGTACTGGAAAAAAGAACAATAAATAAGGCTCAAAGTGAGTAGAAGAAAAAAATAATAAAAGTCAAAGCAAAAATTAATAAAATAGATTTGAAAAATATATTACAAAGATCAATAAAACCTACAGTTTGATCTTTGAGAATATGAATGAGATTCACAAATCTTTAAACAGAGTCTCCAAGAAAAAAAGGGGGGAGAGGTTTCACATAAATAAAATCAGAAATAAAAAAGGAGAAATAAAAACTGATATCAAAGAAATACAAAGGATTGTGAGAAAGTATTACAAATAAATATATGCCAACAAAGGTTGGAGAATCATACTATCTGATATCAAACTATACTACAAGGCCATAGTAATCAAAACAGCCTGGTACTTGCATAAAAACAGATATACAGATCAACGGAACAGAATAGAGAGCCCAGAAACAAACCCATGTCTTTGTAGTCAATTAATATTTGACAAAGGTGGGAAAAACATACAATAAGGTAAAGATAATCTATTCAATAAATGAGATTGTGAAAATTGGACAGATATGTGCAAAAAAATGAAACTAGACCACCTCTGACACCATTCATGAGAATAAACTCAAGCCCTGGCCACCTGGGTTGAGCATTGTTCTGTAACTAAAATGTGGCAGGTTTGGTCCCCAGTCTAAGTGCATATGAACCCCAATCCAGGAAAATACAGGAGGTGATGAATTGATATTTCTCTCTCATATTGATGTTTCTCTCTCTTTCTTTCTCTCTCTTTAACAGCAATAAAAAAATGTTCTCTGGTGAGGATAAACAAGAATAAACTGAAAATGAGTTGTTTTCAGTTTTCATTTAATTGTTAGGCTCAAAACCATAAAAATCCTAGAAGAAAAATGGGTAGCAAAATTTCAAACATTTCTCATAGCAATATGTTTTCTGATGAATCACCTAAAGCAAGGGAAACAGATGAAAAAAATAGACAAATGCAACAATAAAAAACTAAAAAGTTTTTGGACAGCAAAGCAAATAATCAACAAAATGAAAAGAAAACTCACTGAATGAGAGGACATATTTGCCAGTACATCTAATAAGGGCTTAATATCAAAATTTTATAAGGCATTTATAAAATTCAAGACCAAACAAACAAACAATTCAATTGAGAAATGGACACAGGACCTCAATAGACAGTTCTCCAAAGAGGACATACAGGTGACCAATAGACATATGAAAGAATGCGTATCATCACTAATCATTAGAGAAATGTGAATTAAAACAACAATATCACCTCAAACCTGTGAAAATGGCTATCATCAATAAATCAACAAACAAGTTTTGGCAAGGATATGGAGAAAAATTACCCTAGTGCACTGTTGGTGGGAATGTAGCCACTGTGGAAAGCAGTATGGAGTTACCTCAAAAAATTAAAAATGAAACTGCCTTAAGAACCAGCAATTTCACTTTTGAGACTATCTAAAGAAACCCAAAACACTAATTTGAAAGAATATATACACCATTATGTTCATTGCAGCTTTATTTACAATAGCCAAGGTTGGGAAGCAGTCCAAGTGGCAATTAGTAGACATGTAGATATATATAAAAGAAAAACAACTTGGTACATTTACACAATTGAATACTACTTAGCTGAAGAAAAGAGGAAAATCTTACTTTGTGTGACAGCATGGATGGACCTGGAGAGTATTATGCAAAGTGAAATAAGCTAGTCAGAGAAAGACGATACCATATAATTTCACTTATATGTAGAATCTAACGAACAAAATAAATTAACAAAGTAGAGATAGACTCATGGATGCAGAGAACAGACTGCTGACAGACAGAGACAGCTGAGAGTTGGGCGAGAAGTATGAAGGGACTGAGCCAGAGAGAGAGAGAGAAAGACTTACGGACAGAGGCAACAGTATGGTGAGTGCCAGAGGGAAGTGGTGTGGAGTAGATGTAGAAGAGGATGAAAGGGATAAATGGTGACAGAAGGAGACTTGGCTTGGGCTAGTAAACATGTAATACAATATACAGATGATGTATTGTAGAATTTTATACCTGAAACTATGTAATGTTATTAGCCAATGTCACAAATAATTTCTATTAAAAATTAAATATGTGTGCAAAAAAATGAAACTAGACCACCTTGGATAGGGAACAGACTATGGGAGAATGCTTCACATTGGTTTCAAAATTTGCATGTGCAGAGTATTCACCTTTCAGCAAACATATAGTAATTATTTTTCGATATCTGCTTATCACAAAGGTGATAGGTAGAATGATAATGCACATAGTTGGTTTTATTGTTTCTATTCTTTACATACTGTACATACTATAAAGTATATTCTTTATACACTATAAAACTAGTATATAAAATAGGAAGCAAAATTATGATGTATAAATTTTGGCAGTTAGGCCTTAAAGAATGATTTTCTCTGAGAGGTACTTATCAAAATAAGCTTATTTTGTTTATAAAAATATTATATACATCTTCACATATAACAAAGAAGTTAATTATTTTAGACATGCCACTTTAGTTCATTTAAGCTTGCACAGAGTTTTCAACCTCTAAGTAGAGTAATAGTTTTGAGATGGATGGCAAGAAATGTTGACATTTGGAAAAACAACTTGGCCATGCACTGTTTCAGTGTAAAGGCCTAGGCTAAGAAGCCATGCCAATGATCTGACCCATTAAAATGCAGAATGTAGGTATGGGATTATGAGGCTAAAATTGAGTTAAGTGAAAGTTAAGGTGAAAGCACAAATTGGAGTATTAGAGGTTGACAGTCCCATTACAAAGTCCTCAATGAATGAGGAGAGTTACAGAAAGTTTTGTCAAGTATAGAAACAAGAAAGAGGATGATAAGAGTAAGATTTTGACTGTGAAAGAAAACAAGTTTCAATGAGGAAGAATAGTATTTCAAAGTAGCCGTGAATGGTAAGACAATGCTAATAGGTTCTGTAGACTTTATAGCATGAGGTGTATGGGTTAAAAGAAACTTCCATCTGGAAAAATAAAAAGAATGTAGAGTCTTTAAAGGAGAACCAGGGATCAGAATTTAAATATAGGAGTGTAGGGAAAATGAAGTCAGTCAGGCTCCCTTACCTGGATGTGCAGGTGACTGTGGCTTACAGCGTTTATATGGCCTTGAGTAAGGGCCTGCATGCATAGGATGAAGCTCTGTTACATAACTAGAAGGTCAGTATTATCACCTTGCTGGCTCTGTGTGCACTTAGTATATAAGGCAGTCAGGGCTTCTCCACAGGGGGACATGCAGTGTGACACACAGCTAGTGGCATACATGGATCTTCCCACCTCAGCATAATGGCATGTCAGACATCCCGACAGCTCTGTGAATTTTCTTCTGTCTGCCCAAATCCTGTGTGAATCTCCCTGGCCTTAAAGGGCTGCAAGACTATTGACGCAGGCAGTATGCATTTGTTGGACAGTATGATATGAATATGGAGGAGCCAGCGGGACTCCCAAAAGGGGGCGGGGCAGGGCAGCCTGCTACCAGCATGTAGTATGTGGTGGCTGGGCTCCTGCTGGCTTGGTATCTGACCTCTCAGGCCTGGTCCAAAGTCAGCGGCACACCCAAATGGTAGAAAAGGCCCTGCAGGTGGTAGGGCAGACCCTAGAGAAGCCGAGAGCCCAGGTGGGTGAGGGTGCGGGGGAGTGGGGGGGCAGGGGCTATAAGCTAAGTGTTTCTTTCAGCTTTGCATGCTGAAATGGAGACTGAGATTCAAGATACAGTGAAGGCACAAAAGCTCCATGAGGGAGCAGAAGTCTTAGAGGCTAAAGGAGAGGAGAATGTGTTTCTAGATCTGGCAAAGTTACGAGACCTCGGAGGAAGACAGGAAACCCTGGAGGCCCAGACCTGCGCCCTAGAGGAGGACCTCTGAAAGAGTCCCCCTCTCCACTCTAGTGAAAGATTCAGAGGAAGAGGAGGGGAAACACAGCTTGGTTCCCCTTTCCCCTCCCCCACCTTGCACAGACCTGGAACAAACTTGCCGAAAGCCACTGGGCCGGAGAGCTGCAGCCCGGGTCGTGTGTTCTGGCTGTCACCACGCCAGCACCTGGGAAGCTCTGCTCTGGGTGTGCTGATGGAGGCAGGTGGCGAAGGCAGAGGAGGCAGCAATGGTCAGAGCCACAGAGGCAGCAGCTGGGCAGCTGGAGAAAATGCCGCAGCAATCGGAACCTACAGTGTCTTAAGCTCCCTCTACATCGTAGTTACGAGCGATCCCATGTAGTTGCCAGCTGAACAACACTTCCTGCGGACCTAAAAGATTAAAAAGGTGACGCGATCCCATGTAGTTGCCAGCTGAACAACACTTCCTATGGACCTAAAAGATTAAAAAGGTGACAGGAAACCCCATTCCTGAGTGTATCCTGGGTCTCTTGTAGGGGCCCGTTGAGGCTCTTTGCAGGGCTATGCTAGCATCCCCTCATTCAGCAGCCATCCCCATGAAAGGTGATGACTGTTAAACAGACACAATCTGGCTTAATACTAAAGTAGCTTAGAGCAGCCAGTGGGCAGAACTGGGAGCTGTGTGGTTCGTGGCTGCCAGTGAAGCACCGCCTCACCCTTATTTGCACAGACAGTTGGGTGGTGTACCAGGGGCTAACCTTATGCATACGACTTGTCACACTTGCCTGTGATCTATCCTGGCAATTAGATAAGCACCCTTTGCATAGTCGATGTCTAACAGCTGATGTTCAGAATTGCACTTGACCGAGTCTCAGACTTCTGGTCTCTTCTTCTCTTTGGCACATAGATCAAGACTGCCTCTAACTATTTCTCTGACTCTGAAAACATCAATGGGAGGGGTGCTGAGTTCCTAATGGCAGTATTCAAGAGTCCTCTCCATAATTTTAGGTGCCTACTCATTTCTTTATTAGCACAGATGGACACCACCTACGGGAGTTCTCGCATAAGTCTAAACCTCATTACCTTAATAAATTTCAACATGGCTAAAATTTATGTCAAATAATGCACAGGTAATCAATAAAAATATAGTTTTCTCCCTTATTCTCTGCTAATACTTGATAGCATGAGCTGAAGCCCTGGGAGAAAATGAATCAGGTTACAGTTGATTTCTACCTGCTATTTAGAGTTACTAAGCAGCAGCTACAGATGCAAATGTGAAGCTAGTCCTCAGGATTCTCAAGGTGACATGTATCATTCATTGAATGTACATCAAGGATGACCAGAAGGTTCCATTGGGACTGAAGTTACATGATTTCTAGGATGTAAATACAGCAGGATGAAAATTGTGTGACTCCAGAGTCTTTAGCCCTAGAATTCAGAAGCATAAGAGGATGAGAGAACCCTCAGTGAGACCTTGGCTGAAGCTGCCCCTGATTTAGCACAACACACTTTGAAGTTCAAAGGTGGATGCCCCACAAAAACAAGAAAAGCATGAAGGAGCTGCTGCTCTGAGATTTACTCGAGGAAGGATCTGGTCCATTTGGGTCTGTACCCCAACTTTAGGTATGAGCCATTAGAGTTAAAGGATTATTCTAAAGAAGAGCTCACTGTTGATTATTGTTTAGAACCAGAAAAGAGATAAAAGTAGCTTTACCTGAAAAAGGAAATTCCACAACCCTCTTCATAACTATGGTATGTGAGAAAAAAAGTTAACTGATTTAGGGGGCTTCTGGTCAAGATGGTAATGTAGGCAGACATAGCTCATCTCTTTGCACAACCACATCAAAATTACAACTAAAATGTAGAACAACCATCATTCAGGAACATCAGAAGTCAAGTTGAATGAAAGTCTGACAACTTTGGAATTGAAGAAACCACATCCATCTAGACTGGCAGGAGGGGCATGGACATGAAGGAGCTACCAGTTCCTGAGCACAACAGGGACATTAACTTACGGCTTAAACTCACTGCAGCTTGCAGAAACAGTAGGGGGCCTGTCTTTCCAAGCCCTTAGCAAGGCACCCCCTTCCATAGGAGTAAATCCTCAAGGACTAAGTTCTCAAATAATTTGGCAAACAGATGTTACTCATTACGCTCTCTTTGGAAAATTCAAATACGATCATATTTCTATTGATACTTACTCTGGTGCCCTACATGCATCTGCTTTAACAGGAGAATCTGCTAAAAATATACTAGCCTGTTGGCTTGAGGCCTTCAGTCATTTAGGACGGTCTCAGCAAATTAAGACTGATAATGGCCCTGGATACCTTGTGCATTCTACTCAGGTTTTTTTCAGCGTTGGAATATCCAACGTAAAGCAGGAATACCTTAATATCTGGCCAGTCAGGCAGTTGTAGAACAGGCTCATCATACTTTTAGAAATCTTCTTAAAAAACAGAAAAAGGGGGAGTCATGAGTCCTCCCCCCAAATTTGATTTTATTAGCCCCGTTACCTATAATTTTCTAAATTGTGATGAATCACTTTGTACTCCAATTAAGAAACCTTTTCAGAAGAAAGTACCAAAGTCATCTCATCTTTAGGTTTTATATAAAGATTAGCTGGGAGATGGCTCTTGGCAAGGCCCCTATAGATCTCTTAACTTGGGGAAGAACATGCTTGTGTTTCCATCCCTACAGGTCCTATCTGCCTACCAGCCAGAAGAGTAAAGACTTATCATGAGTGGGACAGACACCAAGCTCTGCTACCTGGAGCCGAGAACCAATCGACTGACAGACCAGATGAACCAGCTGACCCTGAACAACCGAAAGGCAAATGGACACTCTCACCGTCACTCACAGGCCTAGGTCTGCCAATGGAGGAGGATGGGGCCTGCCCCAATGACAGGGGCCGAGGCTCAAGTGCCTCCTACAGAAGGCAACAACCCCTCAGTTCCCCATAATGTTCAAAGGTTGAACCCTAAAGACTCTTTCAAAGGACTGAATTTACAAGTTTGGATCCTAGCAGCCCTTGGTGCCCCTTTGTCTTAATCCTTATTTGTGCTTTATGATGTATATATGGAAGTTGTTTTCTTGAGATTGCATTTGGGAATAGCAAATAGTAGATTTCACAGGCTTAACAGCTACAATTGCGTTTACAATAGAAAAGGAATGGGAATGAGACGTTGGGAACCACCCTGCCTGGTTTCAGAAGCTATAACTCCCCATGGCTAAGGCTGAGTAAGAGCCCAAGGGACCTATTTCATCTGGGTCTGTTCTGCCATGAGGACCTGAGCCACTGAGGAAATGAAGCTTATCTCCCTAGTAGGAGCACTGCCTCTGCCCACTTTACTTCACACTGCCTGGCCCTCAATTCTTGGTCAGTTAGCCAATGACAGGTAAGATCCCTCAAGGGAGGGGTGACCTAAGACAGGCACGATCGTGTGAAGGCCTTTAGGGAAGGACTTGGGGGGCTATGGAAAAAGGGGGTGATGGACCCTCGCCCTTCGGCTTTGACATAGCCCAAGTCCTCATTTTGTCTGTGAGAAATCTCCTAATCTCTTGGCTGCCTCATTTTCCCTGCTCTACCTAAGCCTGAAACAAGGACAGAGGTGGGTGTGGCCCTGTGCTGGAAAGGGCAGGTTCCCCGGGGCAATCAGGCCTAAGAAAGAAAGCATAAAATCCTATGACACCTGCTTTGCTAACACCCTCAATTTAAATAATAAGGGACCAAGCCTGAAATGAGTTTGTGTCCCCAAAATTTTATGGCCCTTTTGCTCCCTGTCTGACCCTGACTCAAAATAGGCCTTCAGAGTTCTTTGAATGTTATCTATTTGATCATTAATTCCTGACAGTGACTGATGGGCTTAACCTGAAAATATGGGTCTTTGGAACCACTGTTGCTTATGGACTATAATAATGTTCTGTGTACTTGGACGCATTTGCAAATTATTTTCCCAGGGTCATGTGAAAGACCACCAAGGAGCAAGCTTTGTGGGATCTATAGCAGTCATAACTAAAAACAAGGGGGAGATGTAGGAGACCATTCTGTGTGGCATGGGCCCAGCCCCCAGTGGAAAACATTTACTGCAAAGAAATTTCCTAAAATCCATGCTAAACCTTCCAAGGAAGAGTGTAACCAGTTCAACCACTTTTGCCCTTTTCATTTGCAAATATCCCTCTTCTGTGATGTGGTTAGTGGCATTGGCCCCTTTGTTTTCTGTAAAAGGTAACCACCTAAAGCTACGCATGCACAGTAAATGAGGACCATCATGTAATGTGCTGAGAAACCCAGTAAAGGCTGGTCACAGCAAGGACCGAAGCTTTTGCTCCCCTTGAGAGAAAAAAACCATGCTGTCCCTTTTCCTCCACCCTGCTCCGTAGTCCATGTGAATGTCTCATTTCATCCACAATTATGTGGACACTGCAGGCTCGTGTCTGCCTCAACAAGGGAAAAAATCCAAAAAAATGAGAATAGTATAAACAGCCTCTGAGACTTCTTTAAAAGTCCAAAAGTTGCCTCATAGGGGTACCAGAGGAGAAGAGAAAGAGAAAGAAATTTTAAATTTATCTGAAAGAATAGTGAACAAAAACTTTACTAATTTGGTAAAGGAAATAGACATACAAGTCAGGGAAATTTAGATAATCCAAATTATCATGGATGCAAAGATGCTGTCTCCAAGACATATTATTGTTAAAAGGCCAAAGGTTAAAGATAAAGAGACTCTTAAAATCAAGAGAAAAGATATTAGTTACCAAAAGGTTGCCAGATGGGAGGGTGGAGGTGGAGTGTGTTGCCACACTTCAAGGACAGGCAGGTTCATGGTATTCATGCACATGGATGCATTCATGGAGCTGTTGGGATGTCTGGCATGCTTTTATTCATGGGTGTGTGAGCCACGCATGCTGCAAGCTGCATGTCTATCTGTATGTCTCATGTCATGGTCCTTACTTTCCAGTGTGGCACCCATCATGGAACCTGTCCATGGCATGTCTCTCATCATCATTGGCCCCCAGCAGGGTGTCCATACCTGTTTAAATACCAGAGGGGGACAAAGCTGGCAAGATGCCAGAACATTATATAACATAACATAATTCTGCACATGTGAGCCCACTTCATGTTATGGGTACAGTTTATCGGACCCAGTCTCAAGGCTATGAGAACACTACTTATCATCAATTGGTTGCCTATCTCACACCCCCAGCTGGGACCTGGCTGCAACCCAGGCATGTGCCCTGACTGGGATTGAACCAGCGACCTTCTTGTTCACAGGCCAGTAATCAGTCCACTGAGCCACACCAGCGAGAGCCAAGAAAATATAATTAAAAAAAAGAAAGAAAGAAAAAGTAACTGATTTTCAACTAATTTTCTGCAGTGACGATAAGAGGACATTCCAACTTCTGTGCTCTCATTGGCTTTTCAAGAATAATCTTACCTTCCTGGACTGTGTATCTGAGCTCCAGAGTCCCGACACCAGAGCTGAAGACCAAATGATAACAGGATTTCTAGGGGAAGACACAGCATTAGCTTGAGGACCACATTGGGAGAAGCGCAGTCTTGGTTACTAATCACATTCTCCTGTTGTAGTACCTGGGAAGAGATTCTTTAAGGAAGATCAAACATGGCACCCTAAGTATAAATAAGGTGAAAGATATTGCATGATTGTCTAATAAACCCAGTTATTCAAAGTATGACTTTTGGGCCATCAGCAACCACAAAAGCTGGGAGCTTATCAGATATGGGTAATGTCAGGCCCCATCCAAGGTGTGATGAAAGGAAATGTGTATTTTCTGCCAGTCCCTCGGTGATCCTAATGTTCATAAAAGTCTGAGAAGCAGCACTCTAGTCCAGTGGTTCTCCAACTTGAATGCACATTAGAATCACCAGCAGAGCTTTAAAACATGATCATCTTGAAGCTCATCCCCAGAGATTCTGAGTCATGGCTCTGGGACATCAAGTGAGCACTAGAATTTTTCAAAGCCCCTAGTTGATTATAAAGTGCAACCAATATTGAGAGGCATGCTCTAGACAGATGCTTTTCTCTACAAAGAGAGTCAGTGAGCCAGTAAGAAAGAGTAGGCCATCAGGATTGAGATAATATTTTCAGACTCAAGTAAACAAACAGGCAGGTGATGAGAATCACAGATCCTAGAAGTAAATGTTAGGATCTCAGGCACAGAAAAGAGGCTCAGAGACACACAGCAGGTTTTTGTGATTGGCAGATGATCAAGATAGTGACATGGAAGGTAGATTTTTAGATAGGATGTACATAGGATGGAGGGGCAGTCAAGGAAAAAGGTAGTACTACAGTAACTAGGGTGGTGGCTTGAGTCAGAAAAATTATAGTCTGTTCTTCTCTGATTTAAGCTTTGAAAACATGTACTTTCAATGTGATTTATATATTAGGGAACTGAGCATAATGCAAATTTCACTCCTGCTTATACTTGATTTTGTCCTCTGAAAACACTACTGAACACTGGAAACTGTCCCCGGCTGAAAGAAGCCACATTAAAATACATACAATGCACACAGGCACAACCTCAGAACTGCTACCTCAGTTCACCGCCCATGGTTCCACACTTCATTACAACTTTTCATCTGATTTTCTGTCACCCTCCTTTTACCCCTTAACTCCAACTCCATAACTCACAAGCTATACCCTCAGGCATCCACATCCAGTATAACCTGAGGCTTTTTTAAGGCACAATGCCATGTTTGCTGTGGTACTCATGTATTTCTCGACCATTGAACAAATACAAAAAGGTGCTACTGTTGACAGGAGAGACCTGATTCTTCTTGCTGACACACGTAAATAATTACAGGTCAGCAAATCTATTATCATGTAATCAGTTTATTAGTGACTTGTTCCCATGGAAGAGAATGGGACTGGGTAGAATAGGGGGTGAAAGGCAAAGT